>JAKSZP010017128.1:0-254301 GCA_022478985.1 Massospora cicadina
TAACAATTATTGCCTTATGCAATAATATCCTTGAGATAGAATCTTCATTCTAGATGCTGATAGTCTAACTATTACCAAATCTACAGTCAAACTAATAAGGTTCTTTATTAGTTCTTTCCCGACCATAGACTTTTGTCAATCAGTGAGTATTTTCCAGTGTAATACTTGATTGTTTTACTACTATACTAATTTACTACTGTACTACTACTTTCGAGTTTTTAAGTGTTTGAGTGTGTTTTTTATTATGTGAATTCTAGGGAATTTATAGGGGATTTGGCTGTCTAACCCTCAGTTGACACCTCTTTTGATGAAATGGAAGCAATTGCTGTTGAATCACCCTTCCTCATCTCGGCAGCAATGGGCTTCCCCATCCTGACTAGGCTTCTGACGTTAGACATCCTTGAGACCTCAAACGAAAGAGTCAGAAACATATCATAAATGTTTTCCCCTCAATCCAAGCGAATCATCCATAATTGGCTAGCAACCAATCGATTCACTAGTTGCAGGTGGCATCACTCGCCTCACAACTCATTAAACATTCCCAATCAGTCGGTGATGAAACCTGACTGATCCCAATTGGTACACCTGATAGTTAATCACTATCAGATGCCCTTATTTCGTCAGCCACTCTGCCCAATGAGATATTAGGTATTCATCCAGATTGATCCCCGATGGATATGACCAGATAATTATCCTAAAATCCCCCAAACATAGTTCCTCCAAAATTTGGGTCAACCATTTTCCAATTCACTTCGCCTTAGGGAATTTTTCCCCTAGTGATACCAGGTAATCTAGCAGGCTGGGAATATGGACAAAAACCCCAACAGTATCTCATCTAACATATTGCCAGATTGGGGATTACGCTAAGACTGCTTTGCTTTAGGAATTTGAAAGCGACTTAACTTTATCCACTCAAAAGCAATCTTTTTTGGGCATAAGCCTTAATCAGGGAGAAACTGTCACTGAGTTCGCTCACTGTTTTTACTTTAAAGCTCAAACGTTGGTTGCCAGAAAACGTCTTACTTTAGAAGATGCTATTACTGCTTTGTTTATAGCATTTAAAAGTATACCTGACATTCTACTTTATCTTAAATAGCTGAAATATAACTTGAATTCTCTCCTCCATATCAAAGAAGCCTTTTTGGAGATTCTTTCCAATCTTATAAAACCCACTGTGCCCTTCTCTTTATTAATAGCAAACCTCAGCCCCAAGTGTTAGAAGTACACCCTAAGTCGCCTACCCCCAGATTATCCTGCACTTTTGCAAGAGAAACAACCATGTTGTAGACACTTGTCACTACTTTCTACATAGGTTGGCATAAGATCAGTCAGTATAGGCAGGAAGCTCCCCATGATGTCAACAATCAAGTGCCTCAAGACCCTTGTAATAGATATAAACCTATTCCCAGCACCTCAGAATGCTTTGTATTAGCGGCACCTGCAGAAGTTGAAGTAACTTTTCTTGTCCAAGGGAATAAAGGTTTCCAGCTTTCTTTAATTTTATGTTGGTCAGTTACACAAACAAAGTTTGGCAGTCAGCTCCTCTATTGAGAGCCAAGCATTGGCATATAAAACTTTTAAATGAATTGAACAGCTCTAAGATTGGCCGTGGCAGAATTCTCTGCTTGCTTCGCTTCAAATCCCTAATGACAGTTTACTAGATGTTTATTCCCAGTTTGGATCTTTGGAGGTTCAAGTAGAGGTAGTCATACAAAAGGTTAAAGTCCTGGTGATAATTGACACTGGTTCCCCCAGTTAACGTTATTTCTTCCCAACCTATCGAGAAGATAAAAATGGCTCCAGACTTTATTCATGAAGCTGAATATTGGACGGCTAGTAATTAGTCAATTGAACGATAAGACCTTATTTTGCCTTACCATCCAATTTGGGAAACTTTTAAATTACTAACTCGCCATTGCAATTAAAAAAATACTTATGAGATGCTTATTTGGCTCCAACTGATGCGAAAGCTCAGCTGCATCTTCAACTACAAAGAAAAATGCCTGTCCCTACTAGGATATCAGATCCCATTAATATTTGAACACCCTGTTAAAATTAAAGGAGCCCCAAAGAAACGAACATGCCACCTTAAATATCCGTCCTCCATTTTTAAAGTTGATTATCAGGTCTTAGGAGGAAAAACTATCTTACCCTTTGAGGCGGTTGATGCCAAAGATGATATCCCTCTGTATACCCCCCATCTGTTTATAATATCCTCTGGCTCCCAAGTCATTATGGATACAGGGATCAAGATCTTCACCCCTTCTAATTAAGTTTTAAAGCTAAGTGGACATCAAACACTTCTATCAAGCAAAAGTGTTGCCCAGCATGAAAATTTGGATCCTGATTACTGGAGATTTATATCTATTTATTAGGAAATCTAACAGATCAAACCATACAAGTTACTTGTTCTGCCTCTATTGCTTACTTAAAACTATGCCCCATTAAAATATTGCCAATGTGAGTTGTTTTGGCTTTCTACAATATTTAGGATTAGATCCCCTACCCACCATAGCTCTGGTTGAAAGTAGAATTGGAGACAATCTCAAACCCAATGAACTTTAGAACGTTGAAGACCTCTTTGAGGTGTATTGTGATATTTTTCCTTGGGACCAAGTAATTAAGTAAAAATGTCCGTGGTAATTACTAAATTGAGACCAAGGATTACCATCAACTTAAATCTTGGCCATAGAAAAAATCTACAGTGGAGGAAGCTCAAGTGGCCTTGGAGTTGCAGCAAATGTTGAGGCTGGGTTACTTGTGCCTTCTAAAAGCCCATTGGCTTCCCCACTCTGATTAATTTGGAAGAAGGTTGATGGCCACCGTGTTGTCATGGATTATCGCCACCTCAATTCAATCACCAGAAAAGATAGTATCCTTTGCCGCATATAGAATATTCTTTACGCTTGATGTTGGGTTCCCACTATTTTTTGGCTATGGATCTTGCCAGTGGGTACTGGAAAATTAATTTTTCACGGGAAAATTGTGAAAAAAGTGCCCTCATTTCAATTGAAGGACTATTCGAGCCCACTCAAATGCCGCAGTGGTTATGTAACGCCCCTGCTACCTTCCAACGCGCCATGGACGGACTTTTAGGTGACTTGAAACGTTTGCATGTTCTAGTATATCTTGACGATATTACCTTTTTTCAAGAACTTTTACCAAGCACATAGATCATCTCTGGCAAGTTTTCCAGCTTTACAGCAAGCCTCATTTAAACTAAAGCCATCAAAATGCTCCTTCTTTCAAAGCGAAATGGATTTCTTGAGCCATAAGGTAAGTAAAGCCATAATGACCCCAATGGACGATAATGTTATGGCCATTTCTAAGATGCCAACTAAACCCCTACAAGACGTACATGTTTTTTGGGGATGGTGAGATATTATCGCCAGTTTATACCCCATTTTTCCAACACCATCAAGCCTCTAGTATTTATTGAATAAGGGCAATCCTTCCAATATAATGAAGAGCAACAGCAGGCCTTTAACCTATTAATCTCAGCTCTCTCCCATTCATTAGTACTTAAACATCCCAACTTTGATAAACCCTTTCTCCTTTTTACTGATGATAGTGTTATAACCATTGAAGCCATACTAATGCAGCATGACGAAAACTTGGTAGACCATTCTACCACCTACTATAGAAAAAGCCTAACTAGAGCTCAACTCAACTATAGCGTTACAGAGCGCAAATGCTTGGTGGTCAAAATGGCTATTAAACAGTTTTTGACCTTACTTATATTGGAATCAATTTACTTTAAATACTGATCATACTTCCTAGTGACGGCTACAACAAACGAAGTATTCTTACAAGATTTTATCTCAATGGGCGTATAAACTTCAAAATTTCGATTTTTTCCATCATTCATCAACCAGGAACCTTCACCCAAATTCAGATTGTTTATCCAGGCCCCATATTAACTCTAACTGACCCTGAGGAGGATCAACTTTACGCCCTCTTAACCCAAGCACTTTTATGAGAATATGAATCCCCAACTCTTCAAAAGAATTAACAAAAAAGTCAGTGAATCTCCAAGTTAAAAGTGGTAAACTGAACAAACTCGTATTTAAAAATGGTTGTCTTATATATGACCCTCAGATCAGATTAACATTATATTAGAGAGACATTGGTAATTTGGCCATGAGGGAATTTGGAAAACATACTAACGGATCAAGACTTAATGTTATTGGGAAGGGATGCTTGTTTCAATCTACAATATATTAGAGTCCTGCCTGGTATGCAGAAGTCAAGCCAGACCTAATCCCCAATCTCAACATCCAGTGGTTCCACCATGTGAACCCTTCCATACTATTAGCATTGATATTGTGGGCCCTCTCCTCTGAGCCTCCAATGGTCATTGGTTCCTCCTCCAAGCAGTGTATCATTTATCTAAGTGGATCAAAGCCTTATCACTACCCTCAGCTTTGGCAAAAGCTACGACACATTTTTATATAATCAGATTATCACCCAGCATGGGTACCCTAACATAATTCTTTCCAATAATGGGCAAAACTTCCGATCATTGCATTTGAAAGATCTATCTAAATTGATGGGGACCACACAAGTATTCTCACCACCTACCATCCTGCAACCAATGGAATGGTAGAGCGGGCAAATGGTACTCTAACTGCAACCTTATGGAAAATTGCTATGACTGACCCCCTTCATGGTCCCCATTATTCCTAGTGCAATTCTGGCCTATAGATTCAGCTAGCATCAAATAAATAAGATGTCGTCTTCCAAGCGTTGTACAGAAGAAATTCCCGGCTGCCTTCTAAGTGCAGGCTATGCTTGACCAAGCCTCCCCCAAAGCCCTTGAAGTCACTATGTGAAGTATTGCCAATGCTATTATCTGGCTTCAGACCCTGGCTTCTGAGATCCTATCTGCTACAACAACTAGATAAACAAATCAGTTTAATGACAAAAATGAACCTATGTACACCTTTGAACCAGGTGACCTGGTCCTTTTTTACCACCATTGGCTGGGAGGTCATGATAACTAATTGGGCACCAATTGGTTAGGCTCTAAAAAGTCATTTATTATCGGGGCAACTATCACTAAATTGTAGAGGTCATTCAGCGTACTGTGGTAGAACATGTACATAGTCATTTTTTTCCATCTGTTCTCCACCTTACGCCAAGATCTAGAGGTGAGCATTGTCAGGATTTCTACCCAAATAGGAGATTCAGATGAGTTGGATGATGGGATTCAAACCTAAACTTTTCAAAATAGCTGAAACCAGTATTAAGGATAGTCCCTGACAAAATTCCAGCCCTCTAGATATCAGGGACAATCCAGGACTAACTTCTAGACCTAATATTGGGGTTCAAATTAATAAATGTTGCAAACAAATCCAAATTCATAATGAGAAAGGATCTTAGCTTAGTAAGCATGGAGATTGCCTGAGAAAAACTCCCATATAACAATGTTTCTTAAGCAGAAATACTTTATTCTCTCTTTTCTCCACTTTTAAGTTAAATTAGCCTTCCTCAATTTTATTTAGGAAATAATAATAGGTAGGATTTACAATTCCAGGGATTTTAACAGGAGGAAAGACTTTCCATTCAAGGAAAGCAAACTATAATTAATCAAGCACCCAGGAACTTTGGGTTTCCTGGACTTTTATTAATAAATGGGATTAAGAAACCAGCTGATTCTTGCTCACTGGTGCATTACATGATGCTGTTCACAAAAGTTTTTAGTTAAATTTAAATATGAAGCACTAATAAAATTGGATTTTTGAAAAATTTTATTATTAGTATGATAAAAGTGAAAACTGACCTTTTTTGATATCTGACCAATCAATATGTATAATTAATCAAAGGTCAGGGGGAATTTAAGTATAGGTTCATAATAGCTTAGATGCATTCTGAATTAGGAAATATGGTATACTATCCTATCAGACCTTGGGAAATTTGAGTTACTTTTTTGCAAAACAACAGATGGGGATGAGGTTTTGAGGCAGAATGTACCCATGCAGTAATGTTTTGATGTTTTCATCAATTACCACTTGATAAAATACTTTCACCTTGGGGGACCTCCGCCACGCCTATGAAAGGGGGTGGTCTCCACGTAGGTGCTTGGAAGTACCTGGTTGTGGCAGTGGGAGTACCATCCGATAGTTGCACCACAGTCCATCATGTGGTCAGAGTAATCCAACTGCTCGATTATATGGTTTTTGCCTGTGCAGGATTCAAAATGGTGTTACCCTAATTAACAGGGTTCCACTGAGAATTGTCCAGGGTCCTTTGGCTGATATCAGCATTATCATTATTTAAATCATTCTGAACATCAATGAAAACTTGCATATGGCTGACATTTCCCCTTTTTGGTAGATTATGACCCAAAACATTCTTTTTTTTCAACTGGGAGGGCAAATATCTGACAGGGGACAAGTGGTCTAAACCTCTTGGTGCTGACAGACTCTTTGACGGTTTAAGCATCCCTTGCTTCAGAAGCTTTTCAATTTCCTTGATGACTACTTCTTCAGCAACCCTCAATTGGTGGATCAGCTGAGACCTGATGGGGAATGATCCCCAGTTTTTAATTAATGGACAACCCCCCCAAGCGCACCTTAAGTTTGGGTTATTGAGAGCAAAAATCTCCTTATATTTATGCTAGAAGCTATTGACTGGTCCTTTTTTCTTCTGATACCCCCAATAATTTTTCACTTGGTACCACCACCATTATGCCAGGCTGCAGTTTGACGGGTAGACAAACTTCATCCAGCATCTCGAACTTGTAAATCCAAAGGACCTCTTATTCAGGGGTCTAATGTATATGCCACTATCTGATGTTGGTTAATTTGCAATGGTTCCTTTGTAAATTCCCTAGTAAAACCTTGATCTCCCATGTCCCAGAAGTATAATTCCTGGAGCCACATGAGGCTCAAGCCACAATTGGTGATAAGGCTCAATGACCTCCCCAATGAGTTTTTCTGGTACTTTCACCTCTAACTTAGTGTTTAGTATTACTTGGTGTTTGGAGGGGATGTATATAGAACCTACAGCTCTGAGAGGCAGCCCTTGATATTCGTATATCTGCTGGGGGAGGTCCTGGATCTTAATTCTAGCTGATGGTAGTAAACCAAAATCACCTCATTACTATAGGCAAGGTTGATATGTCCCATATTCACTGGATCCTTTGGCACTCTGCTGGAGGTAAAATAACTTGGGATCTGCTGCCCCATAATTTCGAAGGTCTCATCCATTATACCAATGACAGCACCTGAATTAGCGCATGAAGGCAGTTCCAATTAACAGGTCATAGTTACTGTTTGATAACATCATTGCCAGAGCTATAATGACTATTGACTTAAACCGCAAAGGTAGCGCAATGTACGATCCCTCAGAGAAGTGTTTTCCGCTCCAGAAGTCACATACACCATTTAATGTTTTTCTTCAGGTTTTAACGTCAACTTCGCCAACAACTTAATGGAGACTATGTTGACCAGGGTGTCTGTATCTATTATAGCGCGGACTCAATGTTTGCTGCAAAATATGTCACAGTATTACACTTAGATAATAAGAATTTTGACTGTTTAATATGTGGACATAGAAACTTTATTTTTCTAAGGAATCTCATAATCCCCTTACCGACTTTATGGTACTCTAACAATAGCATCTACTGGGAGGGCGACGTTTACGCCTTTCAGGGAAGGCGCATTTGAGGACTGGCCCAGCTCATCTGGAGAAACTTGTTCAAAAATTTGGCAGGCGTACAGCTTCAGTTGCTACTGAGGTCCTTCTTCTGCTGAGGCCTTGGTTTGCACTTGTGTCAGTACATTTACCCCTCCAACTGGATGCTGATATAGAAACTCATCATCATACTGAGGGACTTCTGATGAATAATCTTTAATGAGTTCATGTGGGACGTTTGGGGTCGGGATAGCGGAGGTAGAGGGTGCTGTCTCTATCCGTTACATATTATCCCTGGTAGTACTGATCCTGCTGAATGCATTAACCCAACGGTTAGGGCAACTTTGGGCAAGGTGGCCAGGGCGACTGCAATAAAGACAATTTACCCTGTAGGGTCTGTGTCATTGGTTATTGTAAGATGGCCCAGGCTGATAGTTTGACTGCTGACGGTTGGTGTAAACAGACCCAGGTCAAAAGTTGGGCTTCTGAAGATTTTTATAATCAGGTCTGGTTTGGAAGTTAAACTGTTGGGGGTAACTCATCCAAGGGCGAGGCACATAATTATAATAAGTCTTGGGATTACTAGGTGGAATATAAGCAGGGTGGGAGGATTCCCCCAAATAGTAAGGTCCAGAGATGGCTGTGGTATGTTTCTGATCTGTATTGGGTGGAGTAAATGTAGCGGAAAAATGACGCAAAAATTGAACAATGTTGATTAGGGGGACGTCATCCTCCAAAACTGGAGCCATGACATTGTAAAGTTCACAGTATGGTTTCACCGTAAAGTCATTGCAATTCCCACATTGGATTCAAATAGAGTCTCTGCTCCAAATAACTTGTGGGATTCTGCTATGAATCGTTTTCTTAAATGCAGCGAGGTCTCATTACGCTGGAACCCAATAATCAATAACTCAGCCTTCCACTGCGACATCTTTGTGGTACCTCCAAACAACCACAGTATAGTATCCTTCACTTCTTGATATGTAATGGAACTGCTTGGAAGTTAACAAGTGACTTGCTCATCGCTTCCAACATACAAGGTGGTTGGCAGCAATTTAGTCTTGCGCCCTTATGAAGCTACTTCTGCACAGACCCAAATTATTTAAAGAACCCATGGATGTTCCCATTATGGTCAAACGGAGGCAGCTTATTAATAAACACTTCCTCCTCCTGCTCATAACTGTGAGCCTTTAGAGCATACTGAGGAAATAGTCAAGAACTATAGGCGGTATCTCATAAAGGCTCCAGCTTGGTAGGGCCAGTGGCGCACGGCTTGTCCGCTGCTTCAGAGGTAGCGTGGGTCCATTTGGTGGGCAGCATGACCATCACCTGGTTGAATTGGTTCACTGAGACATAATCATCTCTGGGGCTGTCATCATGGGCAGAGTAGCTCCGCTGCCTGCAGTTTCAGCAAAATTCTCCTCAACTGAGTACCCAGCCTCATATTAGTCCTAATATAAATTTTCCCAAGCAGCCCCTTGTAGTTCGTCCACTCTACAATGATGGCGCTGAGAGTGGGAGGTGCTGCTTAACTTCCATTCTGTACAATGTAGTCGTTCATTAGTGTTATCCAGAAGATTATTAAGATGCCTGTTTTGTTGTCCAAGGACCTGCACTTGACTAAACGTGTTGTTGTGCTGGTTCATCACATCATTACACTCCTGAAGGAGCTCATCCTGCTTTTTGAACATCATATCTAAAGTAAGTTTAAGTTCCGCATATTTGGCTGGTGCATTGTGCCATGAAAATTCCCCGTCAATGCAGGCCTGATATGACATGGCCAGCGACTGGAGAGTTTTTTATGTTTTTATTTTTTGTTGGTTGATCAATGGGCACCCCTGTAGTAAGTACCACTGTTTTAATTTTGGCGATATAGCTGAGATACGCCGTAGGGGTTGCTTAGGGTTGATTTTACTGAGCAATGGATGGGCAATATAAAGAACACCAGTCCTTAAGACAGCTTAAAGGAATTAGTAAATATGAAGCAAATAGCTTTTACAACACTTTTTATTTAAACTAATATTAAATATCAGACTTTTTCTGCTCCACTCCCTTCTTTCTACCAACAATCCTCTTTCTCCAATCTTCTAGTCTCACTCATATATCAATGACCTTGGTCGATACTTATCCTTTTGCTTAAGCTATTCTTTACCGCCATATTCTCATTAGTTCATCCTCATATCTGAGGCGCTCCAGAAAATTCTATTATTCTTAGTTTTGCTATCGCCTTGGTTTGAGGCGATCTAGTAAATATTTGCCATAAGTCAACATCACCTTATTGCCATATTTGGAGGCAATCCAATAACTATCCTTCCTGGGCTCAGTATCGCCTTATTTCAAGGCGCTCATTAATTTGTACATTATAAAATTGTGGTTGGCGGATTTTAGCTGATCCATCATAGCTATTTTTGGCCTATTGTCCAGTCATATCAGAATCTTAACAGCCCTCAGCTTCCCAAGCTACAAAAAATATCTTCAATCAATGCAGTTATTAGGTTTTTGCTGATGAAGAACAATGAAGGCTTCAACTGGGCAATCAATCTTTAATGACTTGGGAGATAATGATTGTATGGAACCATTAAGGTCTTCTTGGGGACACGTCCCAACTCTTGATATAAATATCAATTCCTTTTGATACTATAGTAGTCTTGCTTACCTCATTTTCTTTGTCATTTTTGACCTCTTGCTAACATGTCATCTTTAAGCCTCACTAGAACATTCGCTTAAAATATAGAAAACTGATAAACTAACAAGCATGAAAGCTCTAATAAAGAGTTTGCCACTGCCTATTATGTGTTGTGAGCTCAAGTGCAGTGGAAAAAATCCCTTTGCCTTAAAAATAATGAATTTTAAGGAGATGATAAGAATATTAAAAATTGGCACAAGTGGTTGGACCAATGAGATTGTTATATTACCAGTGAAAGTAGTAAATTTATGGACGTCTTTGAGAACTATAAATCACCCAATAAATATTTTTCATACTATTTTTATTTATAAACTTAAAGAGAGGTTTAAGCATATTATAGAGTAGATAAGTTTTGGCCGTTAATCATCATTTTTGTTTAGTGTATGACAAAGTTGATATTTTTATATAGAAATTTGTAGAAATTTATGTTGTGGATGTGGATGCCCCAGTTGATGGCTTATCCTACAAGCTTATAAACAATTCAAGCTTTCTCCCGGTTTAAGTAAAACGTGAATTATAGCACAGCTGAACCAAAATTTAACTTGTACACTTAAAGCATACACAGCCTTACTTATTCAATTTAGAAGCCTTGTGTTGCCAACCCTGAAATTTATCAGACAAATACCATTAAAATTTTTACTGTAATTAATTATTATAAAACTTGGAAGAATAATTTAACCTCAATACTATCACTGTCACCTTTATGAATTATCATTTGCTTTTGTTAGTAAAGGAGGATATCACCAATTGCAGAAGAAGTGGACTGTTTAGTTGAATCATATCTGTGGGAATCCCATTAGCTAATTCTTGCAGGTTCCAATATTCAACGGGATTTACTCAAATGATTTTTTTATTTTTACCAACTTTTAGCGGACTTTCACTAAGTAAAACTATAAATATTATCATTTTTCCAAATTCGCAGCATGGGTGTTATAAATAATCTGTTATAAGATACCTTCCCCTAGTATTTAGATTTTAAATTTATTGCGGGGAAGGCCGACCATGGGATGGACACTTCTGAATATGACTCAGAAGAGACAAAACTTAGTACCAGGGGAGGCACCCCAGAGAAGCAATGTTATCTCTTTTTGCCAGCGGGAACGCCACTTATGGGGAGGGGAGAAAACGTGTAAAGGAGCCATAGCCACAATTGAGCACGTGTGGAGGAAGGGGTCTGATTTGATGAGCCAGACTGGGAACCAGGAAGAGACCAGCTGTCAGCGACGCAGTGGGAGGTATCCAAACATCCATGCTTGAAAGTGGTCCACCAAATGGGACTGGAATCTGTGGACCGCTTCTGGGAGGGTGGGGGTGGAGCCTGCGATGGCATCTAAGACAATTGTGTGGATGGTCCACATGGCGATTGCAACCACAAAAGCACGAAGGGAGGGCAGAAGGGGGGAGGCCAAGATAGAGCAAACATATCTCTTGACAGACTGAAGGGATGCGTTTGATCCTGGCCCAGAAGATGTTGAACTTCGCGCCATATCACTTTAGAGGTAGGGCACTTCTCCAGGCGGTGAAACAGCGTTCCATACTGGCCACACACGAAACAGGATGAGTGTAAAGCATTAGAGCGCTCAGCTGTACGATACACCTGCCTCAGGCAGTGCCACACATGGGAGCAGACTTGAGGTTGCAACAGAGGATGGTGTACATATTTCCAGATATTTTTTGGTCTCAATGGAGTAAGGGATGTCCATCATGTCCAGGTAGTCCACCCTGGATAGGACATGGGGTCAAATGGGGATCACGCCATCATGGATGGGTAGCCCCTGTACCTCTTGTGTGAACTGAGGAGAGGGGCGGCCTCTTTGGGTTGTATGTCCGCTAATATGAATTCTCCACTCAGCTCTACGCATGGAGAGGAGGATTCGTTTGTAGTGGGTTTTAGTCCCGTGAGGACCTATGGCCGATGTATGTGAAGCGAGGTATTTCATCAGGGAGTGGGGGTTTGATGGATTGTTGAGGCCCAAGGCGCGGGAGAAGTTGGAGCGGGCTGCGCGGGACCAGTGTTGGGAGGGGAGTGTAGGAGCGGTGATGGCTGTGATCCAGGTGCCCAGGATCTTGGCAGCTTGGGCTTTGAAGTCAAGCAGGCCCATGCCACCATGATGATGAGGGCCAAACATGACCTCTAGCCACACTGGTGGAGGGCGGCCTGACCAAAGCCATCCTTGCAGCAAGGCATACAAGGATTTGAAGAAGCTTGGGGAGAAGGGGATGGCATGGGCTCCAAACCAGACTTTGGAGAGGAGCATGGAGTTGGCTAAAACAATCCTGCCAGTAAGGAAAGTAGGGTGGGCTCTGAGAGAGGCGATTCGCTTCATCACGTTATCCAGAATACGGCACTCCATTACTGCTGACGCGTATCCGCCTGCCTCCATCCACATGCCCAGATGGCGTACTGGTCCTATGGTAGGACGTAGCACGAAGGGGAGCACCAGTGGGGCGGTGTGTTTTGAAATAGTAGGGCGAGGACGTGGGCGAGCAGATGGGCCAGTTTGGGAACTAATTGCTGGGATCCAGCAGTTCTGAAACTGACCAGTGAGAATGATTTCAATTTGGAAGCGTTCAGTGCCGCGTTGCTTAACCGGGAATACTCCTGGATGAGAGCTTTAAGCGCGCGTGCATCTTGATTATTAGACACCCCCACCACACAATCATCTGCGAACGCCATTTTCTTGATTGGGGCTTGGCCTGGCACGTGGACCCCAGTGAGTTGGGCATTCACATTTCGCAGTAGTGGGTCAAGGCTGAAGTTGTATAAGAGTGGACTGAGGGGGTCCCCTTGTCGCAGGCCCTTTTGAGGGCGGACTACTTCCGTTAGGAGGCCTGGGCCACGCACTGCCATTGTTGCAGATTCCATGAGCAGCATCACCCAGTTTATGAAGCGGGGGGGATAGGCGGAATTGATGGAGGCAGGCCCTAAGATATTCCCAGTTTACTCTATCATAGGCCTTTTGTTGGTCCAAGAATACAAGTGCCCCAGAGGCTGTGGACTGACACACATTAGCCACAGAGTGCACATAATCCCAAATCGACCTTCTGGGGATGATACCAAATTGTTCTGGGGAGATGGTGGCAGATGCTACAGTCCCTAAACGGTTAGCCATGATTTTTGTTAAAATTTTGGTGTATGTGTTTGTTAGAGAAATGGGGCGCCAGTTGGCTAAGTATAGCTTATCCCCTTTCTTGAAGAGTGTGACAGTGAAGGCCTCATGTCCTCCTGGTAGGAGGCGCGTTTCCATCAGGCTTTGGTTAAGTGAGGCGAGCAGCAATGGGGATATATATTTGAAATATTTTTTGTAGAACTCATATGGAATGCCATCTGGGCCTGGGAAATTTCAGTTTGGTGCACCGCGAATGGCTGTCCATAATTCGTTCGGAGTAATCAAATTCATTATTTCTGGGTATTGGAAAATGGAGCGGATGTGGGCTCAGTTGAAAATTCTGCCACTTCAGCTGGCTGAATTGGGTTGGAGTGGTACAACTTGGAGTAATACTGTTGCATTTCGATTGCCACTTTGGCCGGTGTATCTGCAATGGAATTATCCAATCTTCGCACCTGTGTGCAGGCCACACTCTGGCATGGTGCAAAATTTTTTTTAAAGAAATGTGCGGTGCACTTGTCGCCTTTTGTAATGCGTGTGGCCCTGTGCTGAACACAAACCCAATGTTTGTGTTGTCTTTCGAGTGCGTTGAGGTGGGCAGCTGCCTCCACCCACTTCCATCCCCATGCAGAGCTGTATCCTGTAACTGGGATGTTGGACTCCAAGTGTGCCAATTCTGCCAGAGCATGCGAGATAACTGCTGATGTGGCACGTGAGCATCTGGAGGAGAGATGGTGAGAGTGGCAGATGGTGTCATCATTGAAAGTTGCCCATGTGGAAATGGGGTCCGCGCAAAATGGTGCAACAAACTTTTTTGCCATAGTTGCCTCTTCTACCCACGTGGAAAATCCTGGTGACCCGAGCTTGGGGGGGTGGATTTTGTGCCAATGTGGGGCCTTAGCAGCCGTGACAGGTAGGTGGTATGTTAACGAGACCAGTCAATGGTCAGAGAATTCCAATTTTGTTGTCTTGAAGTGGGAGATGTGGGGTTGAAATTTCGCCGGCGTTAGAATAATGTTGATGTGGGTCATGGACCTTGATTAGTCGTTGTGGATGTGGGGCCGTGTCATGTTTTCAAGCAGCGGGGCATGCCGCGGCAGCACATCCATTAACCTGAGGGTGGCCTTTAGAACGCGTAGTTTTATGTGACCCTGGGGGGCATGGGGTGAGGAAGGCCACCAGTCCATTGGTGTGTTTAGCCAACAGTTCATGTCGCTGACTATGAAGGAGTCTGGGGGTAGCGGGAGGGATTTGACTGATGAGAAAAATTCCCAACGCTCGTGTGCACCATTTGGGGCATAGATGTTGACAATTGCGTGTGCTACATCAGCCCACGAGAAGGTGACAACAAGCACTCAGCCATTTAGGAATGTTTCTGAGGATTAAAATTTGAAAAAATTATTATTCCAAATTAGCACCCCACAGTGCATCGACCAAAAGGATAGGGATGGGAGGAGCATTGTTTTCCAAGCTTCCTCGTAACCTCATGGACAGTGGGACTCCTGGATGGCCAGGATATCCACGGGTAAATTGTGTTGTAAAAAACTCAGTTTCCTAGCCCGGGATGGGGAGGCCTTGAGTCCAGCGATATTCAACATCCCTATGGTGAAGGTTTCCCCCATCGCACCTTAGGCGTGAGGGGGTGGGCACCTGGGCCCACCATCCTCTTCTAGATCCCCGTGGGCCTTCACATCAGCGCGGGTGTTAGCAGCAACGCTATCAGAGTTTTTGTTGATTTTTGCAGAAAGAGTCACGTTGGCTTTAGCCTTCACTTTTTGTTTTCCTGACGTCGGACAAATTTTTTGTGGTGAGGGTGAGTTTGGTGCACTGTTGAGTGGGTCAAAATTTTTTTTCAGTTGGGATAAGTCCCAAGTCAGTTTCAACTGGAGCTTGGGTGCAATGATTGGGTGAGATCAAATCTCCCATCAGATCCTCGGATTGAGTAGCTCACTCAGCATGGGCTTCCCAATCTGATTGGGTGATGGATTCCCAAGTTGCTTCCACCACAAAGGTTTCCATGTCCTCCTAGCATTGTGAGTGTGGGATAGCAGTTGTGGCTTTGGCCGATTCTTTGGCTGCGGCTCTATGGGCCTGCTTGGCCTTCTTCCACTCTTGTGGGGAGATAGGCTTTACCAGTAGGTAGCAGCCTTGTGCTCCCCACAGGAAGGCCTCCTTGGTGCTTGCAGTTGGTTCGTAGTGCACCTCTCCACTGGCCATGGCCGCTGAGGGGTGCTCTTGGAATGTGACACCCTCCTTGAAGGGGCATGCATGGCCTTATGGCTGAACACATCACAGTGGGTGAAAATGGGGGGGCGCGCTGTCCACAGTCACCTGGAATGGGTGGGTGGTATGCCCTGCAAAATTAATAAAAGTGGAGTGTGGGATCTGGGTTAGGTCCTTCACGATCTCCTCAGTTGGGGTCAGAACTGTGATGGCTTTGCCAGTGCACAGGTGTGGCATCAGCATGAAGCGTTGCATTTTGAAAGATTGTATTTCACTGTATATGGCGAGACCATCTTTCAGGTGTTTTTCACAAATTGTCACGTTTTACTGTAGTAGGCATGAAGTCAAATGTGAGGAAAATTGGTTTGATTTTATTCATCTGGTGCATTTAGTTTCGATGACCCGTTGCCCTTTGGGGAGGTCAACCACTATGCACACCGCTGCAGCCTCATCTGCTGCTGTTTTGCTTTTGAAACCTAGGTCCAGCCAACCTCATGACATGGAGTAAGTTGCAACGTACACCGCGGTTGGGAAAATTGTGTGTACAACTTCACAAAATTTTTCTATAAGGCTATTTTTTGGATGTCCAGAAACATGTGGACTCCGAATTCCACTGACGAAAGTGGCTGGGAGTGTGGCGTGTTGATGTACTGGTTGCATCGTGATTGCCATGCAAGTATCTCCGGGGAAATAGTGACCACCGGTTTCTTAGTATTTTTGTCAATTCCACCGGATTCTCTGGGGCGTTTTTGAACGTTGGAGGCCGCGGGCCTTCCACCTGCTCCTCTTACCTTGCTTGCCCAACTGCTCCCTAACATGGGCGCAGACTAATCTCCTCTGTGAGATTATCAAACTAGATTTAGTCTTGAATTGAATAGGTTGCAATAGTGATTGCAACGAGAAATAAAAGTCCCCAAAGTATTTAGGGTCACTCAAAGGCTAATATTGGGATTAGAATTAAATTTGATATAAGTGGGATGTCAAGGCTTAAACATTTTTACAATCTGCCTAATCAGCGCTTTGTAAATTCTCCTCACCTCATCTGGGCTTGACCTTATATTATTGGTCCTTCACAGGTAGGATAGAGCTATGAGGAAAAGATTTAATATTTCGCTTCAATCATTTGTATCAAAATTAAGCTTCTATCAGCCAATATCTGCCAGCTTCAGATTATTATTGGCGGGTAAAATGTCTTCCCCCTTTGGGACCCCCTCAAGCCTATAAAAGGGGGTAGTTTTTGATCTGAAGAACATTGAATTGGAGCTAGTGCTTGTGTGACCCTCCAACTCAGGGGGTATTACGCCAAGGGTCAGGAGTGACAAGGGCAGCTTAATCTGCCCCGGTCAGTGGAAGATGAGTAGTAAAACAATTACTCCAAGTCAAACTGTTTTGTTGAGAGTTAGCAATTTTGTATTTAATAAATTTGGACTATTCTCATCCAATACATTTTTATCCTAAAGTTGAGATGGCAATTGTCTAACAATATAATTCAGCTTGACCTGTGGTGTATACTTTTTACTCCAAAGGACTTATGGATTCACAATAAGCTTTGAATGCTGAGGTTACAATGCCTCTTTTTTTAGTACTAGATGGGTTACAATGCCTCTTTAGTTAGTGAAGAGATACAACTTCTAACTGGAGAGTAGTATAATTCATATTACTATCAGTATTGATATTATATAAAAAAACTTGAGATATATAGCTTAATGAAATTTAGTAAAAATCTTTAGCACTACCTAGATTTTATGGCTCAAGTTATCAGTGAGAAATAAATTTATAATTTCGTACTATCAAATATAAACCTACCTCATTGAATGTAGTGTCAAATTATATCCATCTTGAATATAGTATCATACATATTAGCCGCATCAGTCCATGTCATCAAGATTATAATTGATATTTAGAACTTGACAAAGTACTTATACATGAACAACAAGACATGGAAGAGTTTTGTAAGTACATTAAAATTTCTTCAGCTGATGACCTACTGAGTATGGGTTTACAGGCAAATCATATTTCTTGAATGCAAGCAATTTCATAACATTCCTATTTGAACCAAATGACTAATTAATTCATTAGTAGAAACTTAGTTTAAAAGTTACATCAATTGATTTGCGCCAGATTATCAAATTCTATCATAAAACACTTGGTTTTACTTTTTTGGTGTAGAAGACAGACAATGGCTACCATGAGGTCATATACTATCTACGCCTCAATAAATTCAGTAAAAGAGATTCATAAGCTCTTCCCAATTTGATGAAGCTTTTAAGCTCTAAGGGGAAGTAATTCTCAGGTGTGGGCCTCGTCAACTGATAATGTGATATAAGGTCAGGTCCCTTGATCAAGAGAAGTGTGCCTTTTATAGGATTATAGGATTATAGGATTACATGAGCCAACTTGAGTGGCAGGGTCTTTGTAACGTTCCTACAAAACTTTAATCCACAAAAAATGCAGAAGTTTAATCTAACATTAAAAAGTTATATGTACTTTTTATCTAGACATCACAGTGTTTAGTAGGTCCTTTTGATAACAACTTTATCAGACAATTGACATCGCAGCTTCAGGAGAAGAATGTTAAAGTTGATAATAGTCTGATTTTTAGTAATAGTACAAAAACGCCTCCCTATTGAAAAAAATAATTAAACCATGGTAATCATTTTAATCATTTCCTTTGGTTAATTGGTCCAGATTGTCATGTTTACATGACCTTATTGAGGGCACCAACAGCAAGGATAAGGCTGGGAAGCAGGAGGTCCAAAAGGATATGATTCAGGACCTTTCTGATATAAAGCACACCTTGGACCAATTCTGGGTACAATCCGGTTATGCACAGGTTGTAAAAGTGAGGCACATAATGCCCAGCCCCTTATCTTGGCTCTTGCGTTATAAAAGGACGAGTTTACTACTCAATGACGACGGCTCAATTCAGTTCATTGGTGAACAGGGGTTTGAAACCCATTTTTTTATGAAATTACTAACTTGAGTCAGGCTCAACTTCAATTAATCACTTGAGTAAGGTCAATTTTGAAGTATGTTACCCTATCAGATGGAAGTGTGCACTTATTGGTGATACAGGCTTAGTACCACTTTCTACAATCAATGATTTTCCTGAGTTAATGAAATATGTTTTCTCAAGACCAACCTTTCTCGTTGGTCATCTTCTCTTCAATTAATTCCTAATCAGTTTTACGTTTTTCTTATGTTGACTTGGGCGAACCTGTGCTTAGATCTATTCAAGGAGGTTTTTCATCACATCAGCTAATTTATTGTTTTAAAATTATTACAGCCTCAGGTAAACCGCTGGGTCTCCCAGGTTCCCTCCAAACCAGGGCACCCGTGTACACTAGCCCTGTACAAAGCTTGGTTATAAACTGCCTCTTGGAGCCCAGCCAAGTTTTGCTGATGGTTTAATCCATATTCTTTATACCATGCTAACCACTCTCGCCATATGTCCCTTCAGCTCAAGAACACTCTTCTGGGCTATCTTTATTACAACACTGACTACTAGTTCCCTTGCATAAGTCTAATGCTCCATGCACCATCACGCTGGGAACTGGAGAGTTATAGATACTCTCTTGACATTGGAAGACCATCCATTTTTTTATGTGCATGAAATTTTTTCCATGTGGGAATTTTGTAAAGTGAAAATGTGGTGCATGAGCTTTTGTCCACAGCTGCGGTGGGGCTCACCTCCATTTTCTCATTTTGCTGATGGTTGGAGAATCTCAGCGTTATTCTTGCTGCCTCAAACTGGGAAGTACCCACCCTTTTTGATTCTACATAGTGGATATGGTTGCTTCACAATCTAAGAGTTGTGATTCCTTGACTTTCCACCAAACTTCACTAATGAAACAAATAAATTGGTTTTTCATTGCCAACGCATTTGGATGGTGCAGGCAGTATCATCAATGGAGGGACTGGTGGCGATGGCCTTGGCTAACATCATGCGATCTGTCGCTTAAATGGATATGGGGTCTTTTGCAGCCCAAACGCGTTTATAATGATGTTTTCATATATACAACCGAGCCATATATCTTCTCCCATGGCTCAGATATGGACCCCATTTCAGTATCATAAATCACCCCAGAAAACCCGTGCTTGACCACCACAATGATACGCAGAACCCAGGAGGTGGAGAAGGAGTTACTATTTCAATATAAAAACGTTTATGCAGTTGCTGAAAAATATGGTGGGGTATGTGAACTCCATAGTAAGAGTGGCCAAGTATCTCTCTCCATTCTATGATGCAAAAATGTACCTTGGGTATGTTTGACCCTGAAGAAGATTTTTGTGGTGAAGTGTTGGCATTTTCTATTATAGATAAAGATCATTAGGGACATTTTTTATTAAATGTTGCCCTTTCATCCCTTTTATGAAAAATAAGCATTACTAATTTGGTGGATATTGGAGCTCTGAGATTTTTGTTGACCAAGACCTAGCTGAATACCTTGAGGTGAGTTGCTTGCCAGGTGGTATGGTTAGAGGAGGCGCTTCCTAAGGTATTCCTACGCTGAAAATTATGGGGTTAATGGATTATTGAGTTGGCAAATATCATTTATCTGACCACTTATAAGCAATCAAAAACCTCTTGTACCCTTTCATTTTGGGTGTAGAGTGGTGGCGAGAGTTTGTCATCAGAACCAACTTGAAAGACAATAACTTATCCTTAACTTTGTATAATGGTCACAAGTTAGTTTTCCCTTTGGCGCGAGCAAACTTTGAAGGAGATCTACCCCATTGGACCAATATCCACACACTCAGTCTTGCTCCGTTGCTGAAGCCCTCTTTGGAGGTTTCCTTACCTTCCTGTTTGGAGGGGTTGGAAGCTTCGCTTGATGCGGATTCAGCCAATGTATTATTATCCCACTCTGAGTTTGATTGTGATTTCAAGCTCACCATTGATCTGGTGCATATTTTTTCCCATATATATCTATTGATGTATGGGAGGAAGCGTCCTTAGATATGTGGGTTAAGGAAAATATAACTAAAGGTGCGATTTTTTAGAGAATCTTCCCTGTATGTTCCTTACTTCTATTTGTGGAGAAGGCCAATGGTACCTTACGCCTATGGATGGATTATGGAAATTTTAACAAAGTCACAGTACCAGACTTTCATCACATCTCACTGGACTCACAGATTGTACGCTATGTGGAGAAGGTAAGAGTCTAACCCAAGCTGGATTGTTTAAACGCGTTCAGTCAAAATTCAGATCAAGAAGGACCAGAAGTGGCTGACCGCATTATGTACCAGAAAAGAAATTTTCCAATTTCTGGTTATGGCCTTTAGGCTTATAAATGCACCTGATATCTTTCAACGCCATATTGATGCGGCTTTGGGGGACCTTCCGGGGGATGCATGGTAGCTTACATGGATGACATTTTGGTATTTTCCCCTGACAATGAGTCCCATGCAATACACCTTTGGCAGGTGGTAGAGCGTTTGAGGGAAGATGACCTCACATAAAAATAATTGATTGCAAATTCTAAAAAGCCCCAGGTCACCTTCCTGAGCAACGTAGTGTTTGACCAAGGGCACATGATAACTCCAGACAAGGAGAAAGCGATTCATGAGTGGCCCACTCCAACTTTAGTAAAGGAATTGAGGAGCTTTTGAGGACGTTTACGTTCCTCAAGAAGTTCATGCCCAATCTTTCTGAAGTTGCGGAGCCTTTGTATATGGCAAGTGGGGTAAAAGTACTCCAGTGGTGCCCCCATTTTGCAGGATGCCTTCAAAGTGATAAAGGTTACTTTGCTGTTCACGTCCATTTTTTTTCATGTTGACCCAATTAAATAGTTCATTGTGGCTTCAGATGCCTCCAACTTCGCCACAGCGATGGACCTATTACAATTAGGTGAAGATGGAATAGAGCATCCAGTAGGATATTTTTTTAGGAAGATGTTTCTACCAGAGTTAAAGTAAGCCGTTTATGATAAAGAGTTATTATCATTGGTTGAGACGTTGACCTATTAATGTCAACACTTGCATGGCTAATCCTAACCCTTCCGCATATGTGTAGATCAATGTACCTTACTTTATTACTTTGCACCCATGCTTTAACCCCATAAAAACCCGCTTGCACGAGGCCTTAGCCAAATTTGCGTTTTCTTATGGGTTCACTAAGGGAAAGGAGAATGGTTTGGCGGATGCTTTGAGCTGCAACCCTGCACTAGCTCCAAATCCTAATGAGGTAGAGGTGTATAATACTCAATTGATGATTCCACTGGTTAAGATTGTGTCTCAACCTCCCTCACCTTAGGCCCATGGGACAGCGCTCACTCCTTTGGATAATGCGAAGGAATACAGTATGTTCAAAAAGATAGTCCTTTCTCAGCCTTTGTCAGCTAAATATACTATGGTCCTTGTTAAGAGCGCATTAAATCAGGAGGGCATCACCAGAGGTTACGGCGTAAAGGATGAGATAATGTGGTTCAGGATGACTATGGGTTCATACTTGCCCACTTCTTTTAAAATCATCTGGGACCATCACGATGGATTCACCATTGGTCATCCTGATAAGGCGAAGGCTCTAGAGCTAATTTGCCTCACTTACAATTCAAAAGGGTTAGTCGCTCAGGTGGACAGGTAATGTAAGGATTTCCTGATCTGTAATCAAATGAAACAAAATTGACAACCACTATTGGGGTTGTTGGTACCAGTTCAGTATGCTAAAGGGCCTTAACTTTCTTATCAGTGGTTTTTATTGTGGGATTTCCTGTATCTTATGGTTGCTATGCCATCATGGTAGTGTTGGACTGGTTTACTAAGTTCGTCCACTTTATTCCTTGAAGAACCACAGTAACCATGTCTAAGATGGCTAGGCTATTCGTCTCCCAAGTGTTTGCTCCTCATGGGGTCCCCCAGGGAATTATTAGCGATTGGGGACCCCAGTTTACCTCTGTCTTTTATGGAAGAGTTGTGTAAGACTCTTCAGATTCGCCCCTGCCGTTCAACTTCCTATCACCCCCAATCAGATGGGCAGACTGAATTAGTGAACCAGTGCTTGGAGCTTTTTGCATGGTGTTACACCACCGCAGATCATTCAGGTTGGGTTTCTCACCTTCCTATGGCCTAATTTAGCTACAACAACGCTTTGCATTCTTCGATCAGTTGTTCCCCCTTCTTCGCCAACTATGGCTTCAATCTCGCCTTCAACATGGAGCCCAGTTGTAGATTCAAGGTCAAAGCGGTGGTGAACTTTGCAAAAATGATTAAGAAAGTACACCAGGGGGTGAGCATGAATTTAGATGTGGCCATGAAGGCTTACAAGGAGAACGCTGATGATAAGAGACGGGTTGGACCAGCATACAAGGAAGGAAATCTCATGATGCTGGATATAAAAAACATCCCACATAAGCAACCATGAAAAACTGGGACAGAAGAGGATTGGGCCATATTGCGTTGGCAGAAAGGTGTGCCACGCCTCATACCAGTTGGATCTCCTCTCCTTGTTTTTAATCTTTTCAGTGTTCCATGAAAGCAAGCACACGTTGTTTGAGGACCCCCACCATAGGCTTCTGAGGCTTATCTTGTGGATGGGGCGCCGGAGTGAAGTGTATAGATTGTAGCCTCTTGTTGAGTATGAAGAAGTCTCAAATATTTTGTTTCCTGGAAGGGATTTGACACAGCGGGAACAGTTGGTCCCAGCACGTGACTTAGCCCATGACCAACACCTAATTGTAGCATTCTATGAGCATTTCTCTGAGGCCGCAGGAGCTAAGTCCAAGCAAGCCATTGCTGCAATAAAGTTGGCCCCTGACCACAAAATCTTTTCTTGACGAATGACCCTGGAGGGGGTTGAGCCCCGTCAGAAGGAGAGGGTGATGTCATGTTAACATGGCCTTGTTGAGGAATCAACATCAAGGACAATGTTAGGCGGCAGGAGATCCAAAAGGTTAAGCTTCAGGACCTTTCTGACCTAAAGCACACCTTGGACCAATTCTGGGTACAATCCGGTTATGAACAGGTTTGTAAAAGTGAGGCACATAATGTCCAGCCCCTTATCTTGGCTCTTGCGTTATAAAAGGACGAGTTTACTACTCAATGACGACGGCTCAATTCAGTTCATTAGTGAACAGGGGTTTGAAACCCATTTTTTTATGAAATTACTAACTTGAGTCAGGCTCAACTTCAATTAATCACTTGAGTAAGGTCAATTTTGAAGTATGTTACTCTGTCAGATGGAAGTGTGCACTTATTGGTGATACAGGCTTAGTACCACTTTCTACAATCAATGATTTTCCTGAGTTGGATGAAATATGTTTTCTCAAGACCAACCTTTCTCGTTGGTCATCTTCTCTTCAATAAATTCCTAATCAGGTTTACGTTTTTCTTATGTTGACTTGGGCAAACCTGTGCGCAGACCTCTTTGAGAATGTTTTGCATAAAATTAGCATATTTATTTGTTTTAAAATTATTCAGCCTCAGGTGCACCTCTAGGTCGTCCAGGTTCCCTCCAAACCAGGGCACCCGTGTACACTAGCCCTGTACAAAGCTTTGTTATAAACTGCCTCTTGGAGCCCAGCCAAGTTTTGCTGATGGTTTAATCCATATTATTTATACCATGCTAACCACTCTCGCCATATGTCCCTTCAGCTCAAGAACGCTCTTCTGGGCTATCTTTATTACAACACTGATGACTAGTTCCCTTGCGTAGGTCCAATGCTCCATGCACCACCACGCTGGGAACTGGAGAGTTATAGATACTCTCTTGACACAGATCAAGCTTCCCTTGTCACTCTTGACCCTTGGCAGAACACCCCACCTGAGTCGGAGGTTTTCCAAGCACTTGCACAAATTCAGTATTGTTGATTATGGAAAAGTCATCCCCTTTTATAGGCATGAGGGGGGTCACAAAGAGTGAAGAATTTTTACCCACTCATCATGAGCCAAAACAGATGGAGATCAGTGTAAATCTGGGGGAGCGCCCTCCTCCATTTGGATTTGGGGGTTCCCTTTCCCATCCAAGAAGGGGCCAAGAAGGGTGGCAGTCCCATTGTCTCCTAGGATGACCTCGCTCATGTGGTGGATGAGCGGTGGGTCACGGCTTACCCTTTTAGGATTCTGCCACAAACCCCAATTCTTACCTCCAGAGAATTAATGCGGCGAATTGAGAGGATCTGTAGTGATTTTGCAAAAAATTGGCATCTGCTTGATGCAAAAGGGCAAAATATAATCAACAGTGGCAAACTTTGGCCTTAATAGTTGACAGTTGCAAACCATTGGTAACAAAGCCCAATGGGTGTGCATCTTCATCTGAAAAAGAAGTTAATGTTAAACTTTGGTAACACTCACTAATGGCATCAGGTCTTCATCAGAAATTGCCTCCAGTTTCGAACTCTCCCTGAAAAATTTGGGAAATGGCCCAACAGGTGTGTACTTTTGATGAAGAAAGCATCCAATTTTAAAACTTTGTGAGCTCGCTGATGGCATTGGGTCATTTCTATAAATTTTTGTAAGTTTTATTTCTCCCTAAAAATATAAAATCCTCATCTGTCAGATCCTGCTTGGTCAAACAGATGCCAAAGTAATAGGAAACAGGTGGGTTGGGTGCCCCAAACCTGTTCCTGACCTCTTGGGACCTCTTCTATGTGGAGTAGCCTCGGGATGTTCCTGTTACCTGTTGGACAAGACGCCAGTGTGCTAATTGTCAGAATTATGGCAAATCTGAAATTTGGTCATCTTTGGATAAACCAAAAGTGACTCAGCCCACCACTGACAATTTTGAAGTCAGTTTAAATTAAGTTCATTTTCCTTTCCCTCTCACTCAAAGTTCACCAGGTTAGGCCAAATCTCAAGGACCATAATCCCACGCTTTCCTAAGCTATTCCCAAGTAATCATCTATTTAAGTAGTTGTAACACACTGAGAATAGTGACGGTTAATTTTCTATCATTAAAACTCAATAAAATTTCCATATACCAGACTCAATTTTCTTCTTATGACAAAATTCAAACCACTCAATAAATTCCACTTTTACCAGCACCAAGACCCACAGGCCCTAGGCCATGACAGCCCGGTTCATTGTCTGAGTGCTATTTACAATTATGGACTGTTAGCGCTTGCCAGTTTATTCTCTCACAACACATTTTAACGTCATTCAGGCAGCAGCACCATGGCATTTGGGCTTGTCTTTTGGGTGTTTTTGCATCCAAACTGGCAGGCCAGTCTACACTTACTTGCTGCATTCATGATAATCAGCCACAATGAGCTTAATTTTAGTAAAAATGATTGGGTGAAATATATTAAATCTTTGTCTTAAGTTTTCATCATACCTATAGCGGATTAATCATATTGTGGTAAATCCAAACGAGGTGAAAAGATTTTTCTGCACGCTGATAGGTCAAT
Organism: Massospora cicadina; assembly: GCA_022478985.1. Taxonomy (NCBI): domain Eukaryota; kingdom Fungi; phylum Entomophthoromycota; class Entomophthoromycetes; order Entomophthorales; family Entomophthoraceae; genus Massospora; species Massospora cicadina. The sequence continues at coordinate 26,001 of JAKSZP010017128.1, forward strand.
TTACCCTCTTTTCTAAGCCTCAATACCCCGCCTATAGTGAATTTAATATTACTTCACTATTAGCCTTTGATGACCCTAAATTCTAGAGGCTGGCTTAGATAAAATATCTTTTATCAACCCAAGCTCCTACTTGGGAATTATATAGTAAATTATATGATCATTTTATTTATTGTAAGTGTGGCAAGTTATTGGCAAATAAAAATTATTGATCCGTTGCATAAATCCTGCCCAAAATAAGCACCTGTGAGCACTAGCAAGCAGGATTCCAACAAAGTGGTGCTTACTTCAGAGCAGCCATTACACCCAATTTTAGCATAACTAATATGGTGGAAATTTCCGCTGCTAACATCACTGGATAGGTGAGAAACTGAGATGGTGCAGAAGATGACCATATGGATAGCCCTCCTCAACCATCTCTTTTGAAGTGGAGCAGTTTTAACAAACTATTATATATAGAGTCCCGCCACCTTACCTGGCCCATGACTGAAGTAGTGAGAGACCTGATTCATGGAATAATAAACCCTCGAGACAATATTTAAATTGAAAGAGGTCTTCTGTAGAGGATTTTTTGATGTGCTTTTATGAGACTCAAACCCTTCCAGACACCTATAGTCAACTTACCAACCTGACTACCTACGTCCACAGGTTTTTTCATTCAATTCTGTTCCATATGATTCATCTGTTAGGTGTCCATCATGAGGAGTTGCACTGTCACTTGGCAAACCATGATTCCTTAATATATGCCTATGACAACTTGTACAATCTGACCTCTGAACACTTGAAAAGCGAAATCTGGTGTGGAGGTGAACCACAAATTATTCATCCATTTTCATGAGCGGCTGTCCACCAAAGACACTGTCATAGTGGAGTATGTAGAAGAGGCTATGAAGATCTTCCAGAATGAGTTAAACATTTCTGTTAGCGCCCGCTCTCTATCTTGAGGAGCTTGCCAGAGAACTTGTAAAGCATGAAAAGCAACCCCACAGCAAACTCTTGGCACATATGTCCACCCCTCAACAAGGAGATGAACAACGTGTAGCTGTGATAGAAAAGTAAATGGTCCAAGCCTTGTCCCATGTTGAAGATCTTGGGTGGCATCAGTTGCAAGAATCTTCTAGGGCTACCCCAGCCTTAGAGGTCAAGATTAATCAGCTGGAAAAAAAGTTTAACAATTAAAGCTTCTCTTGAAAATGCAAAGTATTTGGCCCAACAGGTCAGCGAATGTGAGAAGGAAGCTCAGGGGTTAAGATCTCCCTTGAAGTGCACGCACTGTTGAATGAGGTGTAAAGTCGTTTGACGCAGAATGAGCGTAGTTATGAACAAATTAAGGGCAATTTACGTTCCCAAGGCTCCCACCCACCTGACTCTGAGGGATGTAAGCAGTTGAAAGAGGAGATTAAAAACGTGTGGGGTGGTGAAGTTGACTAACAAAATCTAAGCTCTCTTACATCTCAACTTCTTTCTAAAATTAAGGCGCCTGAAAGCCTGATTTATGACCTTAAAACTCACAAGCTGGTGATAGAAGATAGACTGGATCAATGTAAATTCGCCTCCCAAAATCCTTCCTCTGCTATGAAAACCAGTCTTGACGCTATCCAAGACTAGCTCAATCGGCTCTCCTTCTATTTAGTAAGTTGGCTCTTCATTTAGAGACCATGGGACAAAAAGCTCCTGTGGTCCATGCCCTCACTGGGGATACTATGCTTTATTCAGACCAACTTTCAAAGACAAATTTATCCCTGGCGAGGGTAGCATTTCTTCATTCTTATACGTCTATAATTCAGTCATTAAAGGGGAGACTGACTACCAGAAGGCCAAGTCATAGTCTTTCTGGTTTGAGTTACATGGTCCAAGAAGTGATGGTGCCTCCTATGGATACCCTTAGCACTTGGGCCGAGGTTTTGAGGCGCTTATTGACGAGTTTGGTTCAAAACAAAGCTTAAGCATGAAAAAGCAAGCCTTCATGCTCATTAGCATAAGAAATGTAGAGTCAGTTGATGTCTTTAAGAAATGGTTCTATGTTGAAGCGCAGATGATGTTAACCTCTATGATGTTGACTTTTGATGCTGCTTTTGAGGCCATCCTGAATGGGCTGGCGTCTCACTCCCCTCTGGCGATGCACATCACTTCAGTGAAACTTTATTTCCGCAACGTTCATAATATAAAAGAGGTTCTGCTAGATGCCGCTGACTTCCACAAGATTGAGGCTTCTTGTGGAGTTGTATCTAGACCTCGCGTTCTGGCTATTGAGGTTCAAAACAAAACGTCAAAACTTTCTATTGAAGACCAAAAGGATACTTCTTCAGATTATGGGCCCTGAGTATCAAAAACCAAAAGGCGAGTGATCTGAACGTCCCCAAATTGCCTACTTTAACAAGGTTGGGAACAATGAGATTGTGTGCTGAAAGAAGAAAGCTGACATTGAGGAGCAGGGAAAAGAGATGTTGGCGTAGGGATAGGCATTCCTATTGCTGACGAATCTCATATGCCTGACTCCCTCACCTTTATTGTGCTATTGCCGTTGTTTGATAATATCCCTTGGTGACGAATCTAAAGGGTTTTTTAAGAGTTGCTACTATTCCTAGAAGCACCCGCTGTAGTTGAGGTTCCTGATCAGTTGACCTCTGGAGGAGTAGACAATGCCACCATACCCGAGGAAATGTACCTCAGTCTAGCTTTAGGGTGTCCTGAGGTTATTGACACCCCCAGTGATGCTGATTAAATCTAGATGTCTTGATTTTACCTCTTCAGCAGGCCCATATCTTGAAGTCCATCTTGGAAAGTACCCTGAGAAAGCTTGTAAGCTGCTTCCACCTTCCAGATTAAGGATGTCCTGGCTCTGTCCCCTAACTTTGGTGGAGCCCTGACCAAGGTGAAAGTTGTTATTGAAAAAGTTCAAGTCATGGCCATCCTGGATATTGGCTCCCCCGTGAATGTCATCTCATTTAAACTTATCAAAAAGATTAAGCTGGCGCCTGATGTGGAGTACACTTAATAATTAGGAACCACGGGGTCAAGAAACCCTAGCGCCATTGGGGATTACTCTTCACTCCCCATTCAAACAATAAAAAAGCTTATATTATTGGCCCTTGCAGTGGCCTTAGACAACAGTACTTATGATATGCTCAAAGGTATCCAGTTCATGATCAAATATTATGGAACTATCAACATGAAGCAAAGCTTCCTCTATTTCCTCAAATATAAAAGTCCCTTTAGTCTTAACCAAAAAAGATACCGGTAAGTATGAATACTCTTGCCTGGTTGAGTACCAAAAGCTGCTTTGCCTTTGCTTTATATCACCTCTGGGAAAATACAAAGAATTTTCTGAATTCATTGAATATTATGGAAGGCATTCTTTTCTATGCTTCAGATGAGGTAGTATTTAAGCCTGGTGAACAACGAATGGTTGATACCAAGATCACGCTTCAAACCCCACAACACTGTATGTTGGATATCATAAGCCTTGGGGGCGTTAGACCTTTGAAGCCTCAGTATTGCATGGTATAATAGACCTAGTATACCAGAGGCCTATTACTATTCTGTTTGGGAACCTCACCAGCAAGTACATGGATGTAAGAAAACATTAGGAGATTGGTAGAGGCTTGTTAGTCATCGTGGAGGACAATAAACATATTCATTCATTGGCTCTATGCTGGATATGGGCTTGCCCACGAACAACCTGGTATGAACCTAACCAAATGTTCATATCTCGGAGGAGCTGACCCCTGACAAACTTAAAAAGGTCCATGCATTATTGGAAGGCTTTAGTGACATATTCTCTTTGTTGGATACTAACTATGGGTACATGAAGGACTGGATCACTCCTTTGATGTGGGTGATGCCCATACCATTTGGTCCAAACTTTATCACAAATTAAGGTTGGAGGAGCAGCAAATGAGGACTGAGCTCAAGCAGTTATTAGACGCGGGGTTACTAGTTCCTTTCTCAAAGCCCTTGGTATTCCCCCATCTTGCTGATAAAAATCAAAATGGAGGTCATTGGTATTCATGAACTACCACAAACAAAACAACCTCACTAAAAAGGATATCCATCCTATCTCACGCATTGATGATGCCATAGAAACACTCCAAAAACTAACTTGTTTCCGCCGTGGACTTGGCTAGCGGCTATTGGTATATGGACCTTATCTCCCAAAGATCAGGATAAATGCGCTCTTATTTTCAGTAACTCTCTTCCAACCCACCTGACTACCGCAAGGGTTGTGCAACGTTCCTGTAACTTTACAGAGAGCCATGAATCACATCTTGCAGGACCTTAAGTTAAGTTGCATCATCTTTTATCTCAATAACATCATGGCTTTCTCTAATACTTATAATGAAAATCTTACTCCCCTAAAAAATTGTTTCAACGCTTGCATGAGTCCAACATTATGTTAAACCCTCCAAGTGCACCTTTTTATTATATTTTTTCGAGGCAAGCCGACCAGGGGATGGACATTACCAAAGCTAAAACTAAACTAAAAAACTAACGTAACTACTTGGTTCAAACAAAACGCCCTAATGAGTGGATTGAGTGAAATGCTTTGAAAACTGACCAACCAGGTGGGCAGCGGAAGCTGCCAATCCCTCCATGGTGGAAGTGAAGGGGGGTTGGGGGCTTTTCTTTGGCAGCCTCTTTGGCAGCAGCTTTTTCCTCTCATAGTAGAGTGCATGTCACAGCCAACAGTAATGGCGTTGGGGCGTCTGCGGTATTTAATTTGATATCACTGATGATTGGAATTTCGTGGAAATTACCAGCTAGATAAATGGCACTGAGATATTTGGTTATAGCTTTTACGGCTTTGATTCGGGAATCTGGGAGCTTAACAAAAATGGCAATGTTGGTTTGGGTCATTTTTTCATTTGGATTCTGTGCTATAGTTGCCACATTCTTGATAGCATTGTTTGCATTTTTGTAATACTCGTTCACCATGATTTTGCTTTTTGGAGTTAAGGTTGCAGGGATAACAGGAGGTGGAATTCCTCCTTTGAGTATTGCTACTGATTTAGAAACAACTTTATGCAGGGGATGACAATCTGGTGTTGCAGCTGCTTCAACTGTAAGCTGGTGATCACTGCAAAACGATTCAGCAATTGGCTGTGGGGTATAAAGTTGAGGGGGGTATTTGGCGTCCCATTCTGCATTAACAAACCGCTCAATTTGCAGAGATGGTTCTTCAATGAACTTACCTGATTCTTCAATTTTAGCCAATGATTCCCATGGGTTTTGGTTGAATTGGACTGAGGATTTAGCGTACAGTTGAGGTTTGGTCACTTCATTTGAGGAAGCATGGGATCAAACTGGGATCCAATCTGATGCTTGATTGGAGGAATTATTTATGGCATTGGGGTGAGGAGGAGGCTGATTGGTGGCTGCAGGTGCATCTGCAGCAACAGGCTTTGGGGGTGGGGGAGGTAGGATTGTGCCCCATACCAGAAATTGTACAGGGTGGGCAGCATATTGGAGGTCAGCGGATGAGTCATCCAATCCACTGGAAGTGGTTGAGGAGGGGCACTTGTGTTTCGAGTGGCTTAACTCAAAACGTGACAGACAGATCATCCACCCGCCCTCAACGTAGGCCCAAAATGGATGGTCAGGCGCTGAGGGCATAATGGTGTGCGGCAGAATTGGCACCGCAATTTTATTAAATTTAGGGCTGATTGCGGCATATGCACAAGGCCCAGCAAGTCATGTGGCCCCATCTAGGACCACAAATTGTAAGATGGGGCTGGAACCATAGGCTGCCAAACTGTCCATCAGCTCCTGGTGGATCACTTAAGGGATGAGGTGGGTGGGCAGGCCAGCAAACTGGACCACCAAAGTGGTGCCCGCTGGGAGCCAAGTCCAAGTTGTGGGGAGTGGGGTGTCCTGGAATACCAGGGGCACAGTTGCTGCAGTGGCAGCATTGGCTTTGCAGGTGGAGCTGAGGTCAAAATACCCCTTGTAGGGGCAGAAACCAATAAAGTTGGCGGGTGTCATCACCGCCTGTGCCATTTTGATAATGGCTTGGTCATGGTATGGGAATAGTTTCCCATATTTGACCCTTAGGCCATAGCACATTTTGCTCTGGGGGAGCACTAGGGGGAAGCGAGGTACCACTTGGATATGAGCAAGGTGGGCATCGAGATCCTTGGGAGGAACAAATTGTCCTATGGGTTTGAATTACTGAGTGAACCATTCTGAGCGCGTTTTCCTGCCGGATGGAAAATGGCAGAGGGGGAGTTTCGCCGCTGCCCCATGCTGGAGCATCCAGCAGAGAATCTGAGGACATCAGAGCGAACCTACTATGGGCGAATTTGTTTTGTTATATAAATTCGTAAAATTTTGCTTGGAAAGTTACTCCAAGCGGAAAGAGTCCAAGTGCACCTTTTTCCAAAAGAAATTAGCCTTTCTTGGCCATGATATCTCTCAGGAAGAGTCTAACCTCTACAGTATAAAGTTGAAGCCATATCAAAAATGCCATCACCTAAAAATCTACATGATATACAGGTCTTTCTGGGAATGTTATGTATAACCATCAGTTTATCCCTTAAGTTCGCCCAACTCAGTGAGCCCATCGTCCGTCTACTGACTAATACCACCCCTTTCGATTGGGGTGCTGAACAAAAGGCCGCTCTTGAGACTCTGAATCAACTGATACAACAACGTTTATCCTGAGTCACCCATAATATGGCAAACCTCTCATTTTGTATAATGATGACTCAGGACTTGTCATTTGGGCCATCTTGGCTCAACTGGATAAAACGGGGTAGATCATCCCTTATCATTATTTATCAATATGCTGTTAAAGCTAAACACAACTATAGCGTCACTGAGAAGGAGTGTCTTGCAACTTTTTTAGCTGTGAAACACTACCGCCCTTTCCTGTATAGAACTACCTTCACTTTGGTGACTGACCACTCTTCCCTGAAATGTTTAAAAAACATGAAGGATTTTACCAGCCGTTTAGCGCGTTAAACTCTTAAGCTTTAGCATAATGACATGAAGATCAAACACCATGCTGGAACCCGCCACATGAATGTTGATGGGTTAACTCGGTTGCTAGTCCTGCATTTAGATAACAGCAAAGCGGAGAGATTATGTGATCTCTTGTTTTTAAGATGACTGGGAGGATGGTAATGAGCCTGTCTAAAAATTGTTAACCTGGTACTCCCGCAACAACAAAGTGGAGAGTGTGAAGTTGTATATACAGGTGGGGCAAAGTGGTTGCTTTATCTTCACCCCTCAAACGTGTACCTGCTGTCCTGAAGACTCACTCTACACTAGGTCATGGGTAGTGAAGAAACTTTATGAGTGGATTAGGGAGCGGTTTCATTGAGAAGGCATCATGGAGACTATAGTTAAAGTATTGGATGCCTGCCTCACTTGTAAGAAGCAATTCAGTTTCAAGACCAGATACCAATATCAACTGACCACCCCTCAACAACCATTCCACAACATCAGCCTAAACGTGGTAGGTCCCCTCACGCAGACTAACAGTGGGAACGGAGATATCCTAATAGGCATAGACCATTTTACTAAGTGATGAAAACCGTGGCTCTCCCAGCCCAAACGGCCAATTTTACTGCAACGTTCTTACATCAAAACATTTTCACTTGACATGGCCGTCCCCAAGTACTACTCTGCGACAATAGTAAGAACTTCACCTCCAGAGTAGTCAAGATCCTGGCTACCTCCATGGGAGCTTAACAACTCTTCTCAGCCCCTTATAATCTTTCTATAATGGGACTTTGGAGAGAGAAAATGAAACCTTGGTCTCAATCCTATGAAAAATGGCCTCCTCAACCCATTGCACTGAAGCAATTCCTGACTAGTGCTTTATGCTTACTGGATTAATTATCACCAAATCCTGAAAATTCCTCCATTCCATGTTTTTATAGGCGAGAACCAGGAACGCCAGAACTTTTATTTAAGGATGTCTTCTCTACTAGGGTTGAGGAACCTGAAAAAGCCATGAGAAGATTGGATCAGCGCATCATTCAGCTACAATCTGAAGCTATGACTAACTTAGCTGAAACCGTTACCAAAGAAGTGAAGTTTCAAATGAGCTCCAGGCTCTCTACCTTCCTTCTATGTCAGACATGGTCCTGTATCACCATAACCGCATCACTCCTAGAAGCAGCAAGTTTGGATCAATCTGGGAGGGCCCTTTCGTCATTTTTTGCAAGAGAGGCGATGAGTATACTATAAAGCCTTAGGCTACAGGTCTTATTATAAATCAGGTACATGGCCGCTTCTTATGGCCCTAGTATCCCCAACAAACTTGAGGGGGGTGATGTCAAACAATTGCCATTGCAGCTTTTGGAGAAGAACGTTTTAGGTGATAATAATCCGAATTGTTAATAGTACAATCTTGCATCCCTTTCAGCTGAATGATTTACCTTGGAGTAATCATTTTTACTCCTCGCCTTTGGTTGAATGGGCCAGATAAAGCTGCCCTTGTAACTCTCAACCCTCAGTAAAACCCTACCTGAGTTGGAGGGTCGTCCAAGCACTAGCACCAATTCAGTATAGTTGTCTATGTAAAAACCACTCCTTTTATAGACTTGAGAAGTCACAAAGAGTTAATAAATTTCTCTCACTAATCATGAGCCATAGCAGATAAAGATTGGCCGTAATGAGCTTAATTTTAATAAAAATTGTTGGGTGCAATATATTAAATTTTTTCCCCTTGGTTTTATCCTACCCACAGTGGACTAATCATATTGTGGGAAGGCCAAATGAGGTGAGAAGGTTTTCCTGCACGCTGATAGGTCAGTTAACCCTCTTATCTAAGCCTCAATACCCCGCTATAGTGAATTTAATATTATCCCACTATTAAACTTTGACGATTCTAAATACTGGGGGAAGGAATTCTAATAAAGTAATGTTTATCACACTCAAGCTCCTACTTGGGAATTATATAATAAATTATTTGATAGTTTTATATATTGTAAGTGCTCCAATTTATTTGGCAAATAAAACTATTGATCCTTTGTTAAAATTCTGACCACAATCAGCACCTGTGAGCACTAGCAAGCAGAATTAAACAACTTTTAATAATTTTGTGAGGCCTTTATCCAATTAAGAAGCTAATTTATAGCTACAACAAAGCAAATGTTCACTTTGAAACAATAACTTGAGTTTATGGGACACAATATTGTTAATAAAGATATCAAACCACAAGTAAGGAAAGCCAATGCTATAATGAAAATAGGAGATCTTATAATCATGAGAGATGTTTAAGTATTATTTGAGATTTTTGGTTACTTTTTCTGACTTATACCTTGGTTTGCTGACATTATCAAACCTTTATATCACTTGTTCACAAAAGGAACTCATTTTATGTGAAGAATTAAATAAATGAGGACTTTAAGAAATCGAAACAAAGACTAACGCCAGCTCTTGTTTTGATTTATCAAGACTTAAAAGGGACCTACATGTATAATGTTTCTAGAATGTGAGTATGAGTCAATTCTTAACAGCTAGATGAGAATGGAGTGGATCATATTATTGGGCTCTATATAGATTTTTTTCAAAATAGAAAGCAATTGCTTAGTGAATGATTGAGAATGTCTTTCAGTAATCCGCATGCCCAAAACTTTCAGACCATGTGTGTATGGAAAACATTCTAAATGATTTCTGACCACTTTTCCTTGCAATGATTGCAAAATATAACGGACACATAAGGCCGCCTCATGAGAAGTTCAGTACAACCCCAGGTTTATGGTTTTTAAAAACTGCATGATCTATATATAAACACCTTAATTCCAATGGGCCATCAAGACTTCCAATAACCAACTTTAGGCCAGAATAATGATCGTTTGTAAGAACTAAATGTGCTGCCTAAAACTTATGGAGTAATAAAACCAATAGGGCCAAGTATATGTTACAAATTATGTTATGATGCAAACTGCTGAGTAAATTGACAACTTAATAATTGTAAGGTTGACAAATGCTACCTATAAGTGAAACCTATTGACTATCCCACCTTAATTATGAAAGCATAATTTAGTTGGAATGGACGCTTTTCATAAGAGCATAACCATCTGAAGACGACGATATTATTGGAAAGTGATAATTTACAATCTAAGTAATACTCTGAAACTATGTGTCCCATGTGTAAAGGTCAAGCTATTTATTCTTATAAGTTTTAGTTTGACCTAGTATCTCCCACTGCACCTTTCTACACTGTGTCTATTACATTGTTGTTCCACTACCATGAGCATCCACCATATCTAGGTTCATGATAGCTTCCTTTGCTCAGATCAGTAAGTGGGTTAAGGCAGCAGCACTGAAAAAGAAGACTTCTATTGTAATTGCTTATTTCATTTACATACATGATATAAAATAAATAGATATCCCCAGGACTTTTTATAAACAAAGGAGGATACTTTATAACTCAAGTAATAAAAAAGGAGTAATTAGATTTTAACAACAATTCGCTTCCTAATAAACCTTAAAAATTGTAAGAGTTAAAAGTGTAAATATGACTTTTGCTAAATATTTAATAATATGACCACCAGCTATGCCTCCAAGTAGGATCGGTTGCTGCCTTAAGTTTTATCTTCATAATTTTTAATATATCTTTAAATTGATGGTATGTCGACCTTAGAAGCCGTTTATATATGCAAAACTTCTTTATCATACTCATTAGCTCTTATAGTTTAGCTGATGTGAAGAAGCTACCATTAAAAAGTTTTTAGAATAGTTTAGTAGCAACGTCTTAAATTTATTAGATATTGTTAAGAATTTGAAGTATCATTGAAGCAAATAATAGTAATATTAGCCTACAAGAAAAATTGCTAACTTCTTTAAAATGGGTGATAAAGCACTGCCATGTTAGAAGATTTTATTTAAATAGACATCAAGAATCATAAACAGGACTAGTCACTATTATTGCATAACGAATCATTGAGTATTTTTATTAAAGATATAAGCACACAAGTCATATAAAATATTAATTTTCCAATACCTCAAGTCTACCCAGTTCTTTTGAAAGGAGTGATGGTACAAGTACCAACAAAGAGGGTAAAACTTAAAACAGTGGTTCATTTGACTCTAAAATTTCATCAAAGAATATCAAAAAGTATATGAGGCTGGTTGACTTTGGGAAAGGTATACCACACTGTTTTCTCTAACAAGTAGTGGTTTTTACCTGTTGAAGAAAACCTGCATCAGAGTGATAGCAGGAACAACTCCGCAAGGCTAACCACCCCAAAGGTTTATTAATCAAAATAATGATATATTTGAGAATAATAAATCTCATAAGAAAACTTATTGCCTGTTACAGTTTAAAAATGACCCTGAGCAATCTGCTCAGTACAATAAAAAATTCTTAATAGTTTATCCAATGAATAAAATTTTTTAACTAAAATTAATGATTGTGTGATCGTCAAGTCTACAAAGGGCCTTTCTGGTATAGTGGTGGACCAATTAACCTTATATAAAGTATCTCAGCACAAAAGATTTTATATAAAAAAATAGTACTCAGGCCAATTGGTGTCCATTACTCCTCCTCTAATATAAGGGTTACACCACTGTTTAGGAATTTGGAAAACCACATTCACAGTTCAGGCATTCATTCATAACAGGTCAAGTATATGTCAGAAAAATACACTAGTCTAGCTTCTGGAGATCAGATGGGAAAATGATGAGCACCAGTTATTTTAAATCTTACTATGGTTTCTATGGGAAAAGGAATGGATGAGCAACTTCACTCAACCTATCCACTGTTACCCTATGCTAACATTGGTAAGTACCTCAGAATGACCTCCATAAAGGTAAAAACCTGGTGGTCTTGGGTAAGCACTATGCCATACTGCTAATTGCAACTATTGTTTAAATATAAGGCTTTTCTCTTATTTCTTGAACAAGCACCCCCACAGTAAGTGTATCCATAGTATTTGCCAACTTCTAAAAAAGAATATAAAACACCATAAAATAAACTTTATAACCAAAAAACTAAACCCTATGGAAGGACAGTTTATCTGAAATGAGCTTATATAAGAGTGGTAAACATATAAAGGGCTTTGTAATGTAAAGCCTTGTGCTTGACTCATTATCTTAGATTTCAGCTCCTACAATAACTAATCGAATTTTTATAATATAGAGGCGGTAATCCAATCAACCCAGCAACCCATTGACTAATGATTGAAAAACACAAAGTTAGTGTAAATCCTTGGAAGCACCACCTGCATCTCAATCATGAGGAGCTCCCAGATGGTCAAAGAAATGGGCTAATAAGGTGGCTGTCCCTCTCATTTCACATGACAACTTAGCCCATGTGGTAGATGAGAGGTGGGTGATGGACTACCCGCTGAAAATTGCTCCCCTACCTCCCCCTTTCACCACTCAGGAGTTAGTGCAGAAATCTTGGGGGGGGGGGGGTGTCAGGAGGTGGCGGCGGCAAGAAGCCAACACGAGTGGAAAGTTTGTGGCTGCTCCTCTCCCTTATTAATATCAGGCTTAATGTGGGTGATTAACATTGAAAAATTGTTCCCCATATAATTGAGTTTTCCATTGCACACTTATCTTTGAAACCACATTATTTCATTCTTCTCCACTGGAAAATACAAGTCCATCCCCAACCAGTTTGGGAGCAACAAATACTTTCAACATACAATGGGACCTCCCATACTTACCTTAGTCATGGGTACACCCATCTTTCCACCAGATGAAGCGTTGCTAATCCGCTAAGCGAAATTGTTCCAGGAGGGAAGATCTAGTGGTGCGTTTGATCCTAAGTCAGCTGGCCAGATTAAGAAAAATCCAGCGGCATGAAGATTTTGGAGGGTTGATCCAATATAATTGTTATGATTGTGTTGCTAAGGTTAATGAAAATTTTATTATACCCAAGACCTATGTAAGCTTTGGGAAACAACTCTTGCAGGTATTTCAGGAGATATTCCCATTATGAACAAAAAAGGGGAAAACCTGGCATCCATCCCTCTTGTCACCCTGGGAAATTCATCCCATGTGGTCAATGAGAAGTGGGTAACGGTGTATCCCATGAAAATCGCTCCTCTTCAGTTATGCTTACCACTAAAAAGTTGGTGGGTAAATTTTCAGAGCTGTGCCAGGAGGTGGCGGAGGGTGGAAGCCATTGCCAGTGGAAGGTAGGTAGTGTGGGTCCCCAGGAGAGAGTATCCGCAGGTCCAAGTTCCACCAGGGAGATTGAGTCACATTCTACTAAATTAAAAGCTTCTAGTTAGTTTTAGGTTTGAAAATCTTCATCTGCCAAGTTTCCCCGCAATTTTGCAAATGAACTCATCTCCAACAGGTATGGACGTGGTCAATCCTTTCCCAGCCCAATTGAGTTGGCTATATGTGGCCTGTCCTTGAATACAAGCTGCCATCCACTAAAAGCGTCATTGTTAATGCGCTAAGTGTTATCATGGCAGAACAAAGATCCTTGCCAACAAATTTGATGCCAATATGCTCAACCAGGTTGGATCCAACAGATATTGTAAATATTCTGGAATGACGATCCGCTGAAACTGAATCATGAAATATTCTTGATGGCAGTGCACTTAGTTTATGTTCCTCATCTTGCGAGCATTTAGGCAGTAGTCTCCAAAGGTACCATTGTCACCCCATTTTTTCTTTCCTGCCATTTTGGTTTCCAATGAATTCTTAATAAATTTTCCAGTTTTATTTGTGAGTTAGAGAGTTCTTTAGAAATTTTAGTGGCAATAATTTTTTATTCTGGAAATTCTTGGTTAGTCCTTGTGGCTGCCTCCTTCATTTTCCTTCCTCTGATATGGATGTCTATAATTGAGGTATTCTGGCTAAGGTTTTGGGTATACACTCACCCAGACTTCCTGGACAGTCTTATTATTATCAGCATGCTCCATGATATAATGGAGCGATCCACAATTTCTTCATTCTCCATCCTTCCCTATGGGTGGGGTGCTTCATTTTTTGGTTATGCAGACGTAGGGTTCATCTGTCACTAAGAGTGTTATATGCTGTGAGGCTGGCCCATTCAAAAGATCGTGGCATTTATGCTGGGGCTTAACACTTTCTTCAGCTCTAATACTAGTAGGGCCTATCCCCAGGTCAAGTGGAGGAGGACCCAAAGTATCCCCTTTCCTCAAAGAGACGTTCAGAAATGGGTTGCAAGCATGGGCGTGTGTTTGTTTATGAGGTTGCTGATATAGCCATCTATCCCACTAAAGGGGTTCCAATGCTTTTAGTCTAATGATTGACACTGTCAGTTTTTGGGAGCAAGTGTACGTGAATTTGCTGGTGCGCCAGTTGTCCCTGGTGGAAGACATGGAGTTTGGCTTTGTTCAGATGGTGGTGGACATGACCTCCGCTCCTGCATATGGATGAGTAGATGGTTTGGCGAACACCTCTTCCCTCCTAAGCTGTCTCACACCTTAGCAAAGATACATGATCAGGATTACTTTTTGTAACAAGTTAAGATCCAGTTGGGCGCTTACATGGCCTCCTTTGAGGCTCTTGTTGACACAGGAGCTTCTGGGAAAATTATGAGTATGCAGGTTGCTCAGGGGTTGGATCTCAATTTGTACATAGGGTCCTCAGTTTTGATTGTGTTGTTAGCTTTGATGGCTTGCTACCTGTTGCGGCGCCCAATACCATTTTCAGTACATGAGTTTGTCTTCTGCGATTAAGTTTACTGTGGTGCCATATTTATTATTTCCCATTATTATGGGGGTTGGTTGGTGGTGGCAGCAACAGGTTCATATCAACCTAGAGCCCAACTTTTTGTCATTTGAGAATTCCCAAACAAGGTCAGGATTCTACTAATCAATACTTTCTCTCCTGCGGGTGCTGTGAGTTCAAATGCTACAACGCCATCCCTCACAGCGTTGCCAGCGGATTCCCTTAGTATGGCACAGTTTCAGGATATTTTTGATATTGAAAAAGCCAGCCGTCTTTCTTCCCTCTCTGAGTATGGTTTAACCTTCCTCATGACAGTGACTTTACTCAACATCAACTGTTCCATATACCCTTATACAGAGCAGGAAGATAAGTCCCTGGAGTTGTGGTTGGATGAGATGCCTTGAAAGGTGGGTGTTTAATAAAACCTCACCAATAGTTTCTCCAATAGTGGTTGCTCAGAAGACCAATGGCACCTTGTGGCCTTGTTTGGCTATGGGCACTTTGATAACATAGCTGTTTACAATCCCTACCCCTTTTCCTAGAGCAGATGATTATCCAGGTGATTGTAAAATCCCAAATGTTTTTTAAAGCTTGGTCTTATGAGTACATTCAACCATATTCAGGTGGCAGAGGGGAATGAGTGACTTATAGCAATTCATACCAGAAGAGGAATCTTCAAGTTCCGCGTAATGTCTTTTGGCTTGAAAAACGCTCAGCCACATTCCAGAAGAAAATTGATGGTGTGCTGGACGACCTTCAGTTATCCTGTGCAGTTGCATATATCAGCAATATCCTCATTCATTCCCTCACTCCTGAGCAGCATTAGAAGGACCTGGAGGAGGTGTTGGCTTCATTGCACAAGGCTGACCTTTATGTGAAACCCTCCAAGTGAATTTTCAAAAACGAGGTTATCTACCTTGGTAACTTGGTCCTGAAGGATGGGTACGCCATTTACCCAGCAAGCTCAAGGCGATACTTGAGTGGCTCACTCCCACAACATAGAAGCAGTTTTGGAATTTCTTGTGCATAATCTTTAAAAAAAACTATATCCCGCCCTCTCACAGCTGGCCACGCCGCTGCACCCCATGACTGGGAAAAATGTTCCATTCTGCTGAATGGAAGAGTGTCAGCAGGTGTTTGACGCCAAAAAGGATTTGTTTCTGACACCTTTCATTATCAAGCATGTGGATCCCACCAAGCCATTTATTGTAGCAAGTGACGCCTTGTCCGCCATTGTGGTACCCTTACTGCAAGAACTTGAAGGTTTAGAACACCCAGTCACCTACTTTTTGTGCAAGTTCACTTTGAATAAACAGTCTTGGTACATTTAATATAAAGAGGTGGCCGCTGTGTCATGGTCTCTTACCCACTGGCGGTAACTTCTCCAGGGCGCATCACATGAGATAACTGTGTGTACAGATCATCAGTCCCTTATGTATTTTTGGAAGCCAAGTTGTTGAAGCATTTTCAGGCTCAGAAATATCACGACCTCTGTAGTTTTACATATGAATTCATAAAAGTGGCTTTAAATGTTTTTCCTGACTTTTTGAGTCACAACCATGTGCTGAGTCTAACAGATGTGGATGAGCAGGAGTTAACTACAGTAATCCCGCTGACCTTAATCCTAATCATTGCTCCTCCCGCAATTTCAGTGGCAGATTGGGCCTCAGACGTGTTTCTGGTTTCTTGGGTGTTATTGGATCAGATAATCTTTATGGATAGTCTGGAGTTGTTGTACCATCTGGAGCTGCTGACACTTAAGCGGTCACATGACTCATTAGCGGAGGGGGGATTCAGTTTTGTGTAAGAATGTGGGTGCCACTTAACCCCATGATGAAGTGGTTTGGGCTCATCATGACAATCTGGTGGTGGTTAATCTGGGTGACAAAAATGTCCAATTTGGTGAAGTGGATGTGCAACTGGACAGTGATCTCTAAGGACATTTAAGCATGGATCACTAGCTTTGTAACATTTGCGCAGGCGAAATCTGATTGCTCAAGTTGGAATGGCCTTCTCCACCCCTTGCAGCAGGCCAAGGTCCCGTGGATCTTGGTATCCCTTGATTTCATTATTGATCTCGCTGGCTAGAATAACATAACGTATATTGGTTGTTATAGACCATTATACCAAGTTTTCATTGTATATTCCCTGTTTATCCACCATTACCTCTGAGAAAACCACACACCTCTTTTTGCAGCATGTCTCCTCGATATTTGGGTTGCCACATGAAATTGTGGTTGGCTGGGGGCTGCAGTTTATGGCACGCTTCTGGATGGCCCTTCTGGCTATCTTAGATATTCAGCTGTACCATTCTACCATGTACTACCCCAGTCATATGGTCAAACAGAGCAGGTCAACTGGGTCCTGGGAAAGTATCTTTGATGTTATACCACTGCCATGAAAGATACTTTGGCAAGCGACCTTTCATTGTCTTAGTTTGCTTATATTAATTTGTCCCACGCATCCATGGGGGTTTTGCCTTATGAGGCCACATTAGAGAATAACCCCTCATTTTCTTCCGAGCTGTGCCTTCGCCTGAGGTCCCTGCAGCAGTAGAACATGCGCAGCAGATACAGTGCACTTAATCCCTGGTCTGGGAGCATCTTACCAAAGCCATCAATGATTATGAGCAGTTTGTGTTTTGTAAATGACTTCCCGCTAATGAGATCACAGTGGGTTCTTTGGTCATGCTTGATACATGCCAAATGCATATGAAGGTGCCCTTACGGAATTTTTGTGAGCAAACGGTCAGGATTTCATGAGGCCATAGAGTTTTTGGATATCTGCTCTTTCTGGTTGGCACTTCCCACTAACTGGAAACAACACATTGTCTTCCACGCTTTCCAATTGTCACCATTTAAAAGCATGCCTCCCATGGACCCTGAGCCAGTGATGATTGAAGATTTGGTAGAAGTGGAGGTGGAGATATTTTGGCGTCTCATTACTTGCGTCGCTTGGTGCAGTATCTGGTGGTGTAAAAAGGCTTTCCCTCATATGAGAATAGCTGGGTTAGTGCATGTGACTGTGTCAATATTTTGTGAGTTGGTGGAGGCCTTCCACATGGCACATCTGGATGCCCCTCATCCTCAACAGAAGGCTGTCTCCATATTGGTAATTAAGCTCCTTAAGGTGCACAAAAATGTTGTGTTGGCCCAAGTTCCTAGTGGAGGTGCTCCTTCATCTAAAAAAGGTGATGATAATGTAAGCCTTTAGAACAACCCCTGAGGCTAGATCAGGAGAAATTACCTTTCTAAACAAAAAAGGGGAAATCTGGCAGTTTTTCATTTTGTTTCCCTGGGAGATTTAGCCCATGTGGTAGATTGGTGGATAATGGCATATCCCCTTCAAATCACACCTTTTTCGCTCATGCTTACCACTAAAGATTTGGTATGTAAAATTTGGGAGCTGTGCCAGGAGATGCAGAGAGTAGAAGACATTGCCATTGGAAGGTAGGTATCATGGGTCCACAGGAGGGAGTATCTATAGGTATAAGATCTGCCAGGGAGATTGAGTCACATTCTACTAAATTGAAAGCTTCTAGTTAGTTTTAGATTCTAAAATCTTTTTCTGTAAGGTTTCCCTGCAATATTGCAAATGAGCTCATCCCCAACAGGTACAGGCGTGGTCAATTCCTTTCCCAACCCAATGGAGCCAGCCATATGTGGCCTGGCCTTGGGTACATTATATCATCCACTAGAGGCGTTGTCATCATCATACCAAGTTTGATCATGGCAGAATGAAATTCTCACCAATTTTTTGATGCTAACCTTCCCAATCATGGCAGATTGAGTCAGTATCAGAAAACATCTTGGAATGACAATTTTCTGAAACTGACTTCTGTAATATTCTTGACAGCAACGCACTTATTTTCAGTTTCCCATTATGTGAGCATTTAGGCAGTGGTCCCCAACAGTTACCACTGTTTCTTTATTTTTTCCTCCCACCATTATGATGTCCAATTAATTTTTTTAAAATTATCCAAGTTTATTTTTGAGCTAAAGAGTCTTGTTGAACACTTAGTGCGATGATTTAATATTTTATAAATCTCTGGTTAGTCCTCATGGCAGCCTCCTTCATTTTCCATCCATTACTATGGATGGCTGTACCTGAGTTAATCTGGTTAGGGTTCTAGGCATTCACTCACCTGGATTTCCAGGTCAATATTATTATTATCAGCACGCTTCATGCTACCCTAACGCTTAAAACAAACTTCACAGGTATGGTTTTCAATCAATTTTTTTATAAACAAAACTCGCGGTTTTTCTTTCCCATAATGATCACTTTAGTTACTATAATTTGATTCAAACAGCAATTTTTGATAATCACATAGGAGAGATAGGCGATTTTTTATTTAACCAAGGCAAGCTGACCAGGGGACAGAAATTACCAAAAGAAAGAAATGACATGAAACCTGAACAGGGTCAACTCCGTCAAAGAAAGTTTTTCACCTCTGGATTGGGACTCAAATTTTTCTGGTTACATCATGGGTAAGGTTTTCATGTTATTAGACCTACTAACTGCCAATAGCTTCCTTTGGATGGCACCCCAATCAATGTGTGAAGGGCGGAAATCAAACCCACAACCTTCAGGTTGGTAGCCATATGCCCTTACTGACTCACCTTCTACCCCCATGATGGGCGATTTTAATAATAATAAATCTAATACAACCTGGGTGAGTGTCACATCAAGAGGTGCGCAAAACGGTGCATCCAAGGGCAAGAAACGCCCTGAAGGGGGACCAGGAACCCAATCCACAAAGAAATCGCAAACTCAGACACCATCTGGGTTTATGGCGTTTACTATAAAACAAGATTAATACATGTATATCCAATGTAACCAACCCCTTTCAAAGATGGATCATGGGCTCCAACTCTTCCTTGGGTATGAGTCCCCAACCCTGTGGGAGAAGACATGCGAGGCACAGCCCTCCCTTTTCCCCCACATGGTATATGTTGCCACCAACAATATGGGCCACGGCTGGATTGATATTGGTTTCAAAACAGCTGAAGAAGCGGAGGCCGCAGCAAAAGTCTGCATCAAAATTGCCCTTCCCAAGGGCAAAAAAATAGTGTGCACCGCGTGCACCAGATGGAAAAAAGAAAAAACTTTGTTCATCTCATTTGACTTGCTCCCTACAAACCTTTCTTGTAAGGTAATTGAGGAGGAGCTCTGCAAAGGGCTCGTAGCCTACAGAGAAATTATGCAACTTGAATTACAACAATTTCGCCTGATGCCAGCCCTGTGCACAGGCAAAGCTATCGCCGTGATCAACCCATTCCCTGAAGTAGAAGATGACTTATCAAGAATCCCCCGCACAGCAGAGTTTCACTTTGTGGATGGGGGACAGTCATCCACATTCTAAGTTACACTGGAACGCGCACCGCCTATATGCAACCACTGTGGCTCACTGGGCCACAAGGAACGTGCATGCCCTGTGAAGGAAGGCTTAATGGAAGCAGACTACTGTGAGGAAGCCATGGACAAAAGTAACAAAAACTTCGCCATAATGATCAACGGTCACCACCCATTCTGATGGGGTGAAGATGGACTTTACTCCATCGTGGACCCAGTTACACATAAACAACGCAAAGTGGCACAAAAAGCCCACAAGCGGGCAGTGTCTGAGGTGGCAGTGCATGTGGAATCATCCATTTACCCCAAAAAAATTCAAGAGTAAATTTTGGATATTCACTGAGCCAATCAATTATAACAATATGCCCAGGTTGAAAATTTTCACAGAAATTTGACTAAGTCACCAAGCGACATCAATCATGCACACTTTGAGGAACAATTCAACTTCAATATGGGCGAAAATGCGGTGCACAATTCTCCAAATTCGAGCCCCAAAATTACAGAACCCAATCAGCACCCCACATTGAACAATTATGAGATACGTGCATGAAAAGATAATGAAAATTCCACAAAAAATTGGGTCAGATCAAGGGAACTGGCATTGTCACTGAGAGAGTTGGAGTACAGATGTGGAGCATGGCCAAAATGAGCCACGGTGGGTTAGGGCCAGAGGGCCCTCCCAACCGCTCCTGAGGCGCCATGGGCACCTCAGTGTCAATAGGAATGCTAAACATCGCAGGAGCTAGGGCTCAAACATCCCAAGCCAAAAAGCCGTACTTCCTGAAAAAACCCCATATAGACATCTTGGCCATCCAAGAAACCCACTGTTCTTAAGGGGGAAAAGGATCCTGGTCAGCCAGGGTTGCACCATCACAATCAGTATATACGTCCCACTGTGGGGTGATCGTCCAAGATAACAAAAAATTTAAAATTACAAATTCATCTTCACACCTTCACAATTGCATCTTGGTAGCAACAATCACATGCCAAGAGGAAACAATCTCGATAGCATGCATCTATGCTTCATGCACCGCAGCCAAAAGAAAACAATTTATTGAAACTGTTCCAAAACTCACCCTCCCACCAAATATCATCCTGTTGGGTGACTTTAACTGCTGGGATAACCCCAACATGGACTGATGGCCAAACCCCAGGGGATACCTTTGGGACACATCGAATTCTGTACAATGAAGGCATCCCTTGGCCTACAGGATGCCCTCCCCCTGGATCACCACTCCTTCCCCACATGACACGGCCCAACATACATGAGGAAATGCTCATATCAATGAGCTGCATCGATCAAATCCTCGTTCCACAATCCCAACAATCAAGAATTTCCAAGTATACAACAAAAAAGTCGATTTTTCTGACCACTGACTTGTTTTGGTGCAGTTATCGCCAACCTGAACCCATGCACAGATGTCGCCCTGGAGAAAGTTAAACCCAGAAAACATAAAATTACCCAAAATAACCAAATGGGTTGAGCATGAGGCCACAAACCAAGAATTCACAGCCCTATTTACTTTGAATCCATTGCAACATGATCAAATTTCAAAAAGGAACTAATCAACAAAACCTGACATATCACATCACATAAGTACACCGACAATACAGCCACAATCAGGCGTACCTTGGCGGAACTGGACCACCTTGAGCATAACACTCTGAGACCCAGTTATAGCCCCAACTGGGGACACAAATGGGCGGAAATTGCCTAACTAAACACCCTCATCTTTGAGCACCAACACAGAATAAAAGTATTAAACAAAGGTAAATTCATAAAGGAAGGAGAAACATGTTTGACATATTTCTTCTGCCAATTCCACTCCCACGGCAACCAGCCTGCATGCACACAGGTCCGCAAGACTGACAGCACCGTAGCAACTGACCATGAGGAGATCAAGGTGAAGGTAAACCGCTATTACACCAAATTATACTGCGATATGCTGACAGACCCAGAAAAAATCACAAAATTTATACAAACTGCCAGAATACAAAGTACACCGCTGAACTACAATATTCTAAATCTAATTACATGGGAGGAGCTTTGGGATACAATCCGCGGTGCACCACATAGGGAATGCCCAGGGCCTGATGGGATACCCTACAAATTTTACATAAAATATTTTCAACAGATTGCCCCCCTCCTATTAGTGTCTATGAACCAGTGCTTGCTGGAAACATGCCTCTTACCTGGTGGCCATGAATCATATGTCATAACCTTATATAAAAAGGGTGACAGATTGGACCTGGCCAACTGGCGTCTAATCACACTATCTAATACTTACACAAAAATTCTAACAAAAAATTTAGCAGCCAGATTAGGCGCAATTGCCTCTGACGTCCTATCACCCAACCAGTTTGTGTTTATACCAGGGCGCTCAATCTGGAACAACATACACCCTGTTTCAAACATATGTCATTCAAAAGCAACTGGAGCCCTAGTCTTCTTAGACCAGGAAAAGGCATATGACCGCCTTAGCTGGTCATACCTAAAGGAATGCCTACACGCTTTCAAACTCCCACCCAGATTCATAAACTGAGAGATGCTCCTCACAGAATCTGCAACCATGTCTGTATGCGGCCCTGGCTTCCTAACTGACAAGATCACACCACACAGAGGGCTCAAACAAGGGGATCCCCTCAGCCCACTACTGTATAATTTCAGTTTTGATCCACTCCTCCGCGTAATTGACTCACGCCTCATGGGCATAACTGCACAATACCAGCCAACAGTCAAGATACTGGCCTTTGCGGATGACTGTGTGGCAGGTATAGCTAACAACAATGATGCCCGACAGCTGGAACGCACCCTAGAGGAATACTCCATGGTGAGCAACGCATCGCTCAACAAAAGGAAAACAGAAATTATTCTCTTAGGCAAGTACACTAACAACTGGGCTACAACACCAGAGCCTCATACCCCCATATGAAGGAAAAACCCACTCATCTTACCCTTTGCATCACCTCCCACCACCACTCCTGTCCGCCACCTTGAGATATGGCTGGAAACAGGGGAATATGCCAATGAGACAATGGAAAGCAACCAACTACAGTGGGTATCCAAACGCGTCGCCTCCCTCAAGGGGAAGATCCCCAGGACTAATGGGGCGAGTAGCAGTTGCTAACTCACTCATCCTCCCAATACTATGGTACCCTGCCCACGCAATCGCCTTCTCACCCACCTTTATAACATTAATCCGCGCGCTCATTCAGGGCTGGCTGTGGCTCAGATCCCATCCTCCCATATGGATGGAAACACTCTTTGGCCCACGCTCAAGTGGAGGCATGGGATTAATAGATTTTGAGAGCCACGCCAACTGCATCCTGGGTACCTGGATAAAGGAAGTCCTTGCCCCAGACCTCCTGCAACAACACTGGTCCAAGGCAACAAGAATTAACTTCGCACAGGCACTCAAATTAACCAACCCACATAGCCCACCCAGACTACTATCATACCTTGCTAAACACCCTACTGCAACGGGCCCACATGGAACCCCCCCTCACTTCAAACGTATCCTCTGAACCATTCGCTGCATGGGATGGACCTTAGAAAACACTGGCACTGTGCAGGGAAGGGGACGACCCAGCCCCCACTTTAAATTAAGAAATCCAGAAAACCACCCTAGAGAGACATGCTTGCTATGACCCCAACTATTGCTATAATTGAATATTTAGATGCGTTGGACATCCTCTACAATTTTACCACACAGAAGACAGTGTGGAGAATGACGCACCATCCACTCCTACAGCCGAGGGTAAGAGTTAACGCCTTGCGCTGTCTGAGAAGGATCTTTATGTCGGCGGACTGCTCCAATTCCCTCCACGCAACCTGCGCAGTATGTGGAGGGGAGGGCTCCCTACATCACCGCCTAGAAAAATGCCCCCCAACCAAAGCCATATGGTAGGAAGTCGCGCGCCTGCTCAAGATCCAAAACGAGCAGGAATTTTCTATATCAAAGAGCCTCCTCGCGCTCCAGATTGAATCACTAATCCCATCTACCCTCCGTTCCCTAATAATACCCATTGCAATGTGGAAAATCCACACCATTGCATTAGATGTGTTCAGGGGCACGGTCCCAACCATCCATGGGGTTATCAACAGGTTCCACGTCCACTTACTGGAGCACTTCCAAGCCTGGCTCTATGGATATATGAGGCCAAGGCAACAGGCGCTCATAGAATCGTGGTTCCCACTCTGGTTCCTCCACACAGACCCCTTCCTTCACACCTGCTCCCATAGCGGGGGAAACCCCCTTAGAGTAGTGCACCAACCCCCCATACCTGGCAGTCCCGCTGGCAACAGGGGTGACCTGAGTACCCCGGGGTGCCCAATTTTATCTATCTTTGTTTTCCACACATACTCAGTAATGCCCGTCCCCTGGTCAGCTTGCCTCTGTTAAATAAATATAAACAAAACTCGCATGCAAAATTTAAATTTAATATTTGAGCTATCCATTGGCTGAACTCTTTCCTGGTGCCATGTTTCCTAGTTTATGTAATGACAGGGCCATAATGGCCATAATTACTACCCTGATGCCCTCCCTACTTGTATGGGTATTAGTATAGTGGTCACTAGGGTTGACCCCCATTTTGGAAGCCTTATGGCATCATGATGTACCCTTTCTCCTCGAGGTGATCCCCATAAGTGGGCTAAGTTTAAATTCTTTCATGTGACCAAAACCACACATTCCTGTGACAGATTCTGGATGTCCTGGAGGGCCCAAGGAAACCGCCTCTGCTGAGTCTTCAGCTGCCACTCTTGCAACTGTGTGGATGCTGGAGAATATGTTAGTAAAGGTAATTATCATTTGTCATCCTATGGTTGTTCCCCTCCCAATGAGATACCAAGTTATTTGGATAGCTATGTCTCTGGCATTCTGGTTTGTAGTCTGGGTGTCCACTCACCCAGACTGGCAGGCTATTCTCAAATTTATTAGTCAGTTCCATAACAGGTACGACAATAATATATATTGATTTTATACTAATTTATTAACAAAGTTTTTGTCATATTTGACTAACTGTGATTGTTACTGTCAAAATAGTGGATTTTAGAATTTAATATTAAGAAATTAATGTATGATCAAACCAATTGTTATAGTTAGCATATCTAAAGTCTTAATTGATTTGAAGTACATTTATAGTACAAATTTTGACTGAGATGCTTATATGTAGACTAATAACAGTAACCAAGTGCATCCACTATTGACGATGCCACTAGATTGGATCAATATGGCGCTACTGCTCTAAATCTCACACCAACCAATTACCCAAATACAATTTTCCTATAAGAAATCAACTTTGTTACGGCAAAAGGCTGTTAAATAATAAAATAAAGTAGCACATAAAGAAAGTAGAAAAGTATTTTATATTTTATTTCATCCTATTATGAAAGTTTTATTTTCAATTCTGGTATATATTGACTAGTTTAAATTTGGTTTATACTCATTTTGAAGATCTTTAAGTGAATGCTGTCATGAAAGAGTTATATTAGTGAGAATAAATAAATTTAAGTTGGGCTCTCTTCCATCTAGAGAGCAAGACAATCAAATTACTTTAGCTCAAAGTAATCAAGCTTCAGAAGTTGTTATAACTTTAGGGAGCCTGAATCCTTGATTGAGTTCCAAATGATAAATTTGGGATTTGATTCTTCGTTCTGAATGATGCTTTGGCTCCTTTTGTTCAACTTGCACAGGTTTCTTGTATGTACATTGTTTAATTTAATAATATGATATAATGGGCAATAGTAGTATGAAGTCTACTATTATAGTTGAGCTGATAGCCAAATATTGATTAGGTACAATGCCAAACTGGTGCTTGTCCTGATATTGATTTCTTTTTTAGATGTTAGGGACTTTTTCTCAATTCCTTCTGGTAGAACTTAACCTAGGATAAGGTTCAGAGGCTCTTCTTCCTTATTGCCACGCTGAGTCCGTGGAGATAGCAATAATTAAATAAAGAATTTTCTTATCCTCCCAACAACTCTAACCATAAGAGCAAAAACAGTCTAATTATAACAGTATTTTATTTGTAATTATCTTCTTATCAAATTATCTGTTTGTTATAAAAAGTCAAAGGAATTTTATAGGGAATTTAGTGCACAACTCTTTGATTGGCACCCCAATTGGGAACAGTGCTCATCGCTAATGAATTATCCCTCCAGGGTCACATTAAATAATGATCTTTTTCATCAAATAGACTCAGTTTCTCATCCCTACTTGACTGCAACATCTTTTGAGTTTAAACAAGACTGTGTCCCAACGTTTTTACTCAAATCCCACCAAATTTACCCTTATCTGGTAATAACCTGCTTAGGCAATATGACTCTTACCTATAAATAGCAGATTGTGATCCTGGAAAAGTTAACTCAAAAGTTGCTCTATAAAGCAAGCATTAATCGTTGGCAACTCAAGAACTGTAAGGCTAGAGACCCAACCTCTTGGGATATATTGGGAAAAGGCCCTTTTTTAGGAAGAAGAAGGGACCTAATGCCCCTCTGGAGCCCTTGGCTCAACTGAGGGGGACTTGGGTCATGTAGTGGATGAACGTTGGGTCACTGCATTGACACCAAAAAACTACACCACAGTACCCTTTTGGCTGCTTCTGCTCTGATTGAAAAGATAAAAGAGGTCTTTAATGAGGCAATAAAGGCCAGAAGCCTTCAACAGCAGCTTTCCCTCCCTCTGAGCCCCACTCCGCCATCCTTTACATCCTTGGGTAAGAAGAAAATGAGCCTTGAAACTCAGGAAAGGGCTCCCAAGTCAGAAAACCTGGTTTGGGACACGAAATCTGAAATTCCAGGTCCAGGAAAGCCAATCCAAGTTGGAAATTTGCTTTTAAGAAATTTTGAAAAATCTTTTATAAAATTCATTGGAATCAACCCTGGCAGAACCCAATTCAGCTGCCCCTTCAATCTGAGTTAATTCACATATGCTTGGATTGGTGAGGGTCCCTCCCTGGTGGATCCAACACTTGCATTGCCAGAGCTTTTGAAACCTTTTCGTAAGCTGGATGATGAAGCCCTGAACCCAGGCTGAGTGCCCATGAGTACGTCAGCTATTGCTGCCCAGGAAAAACGTACCCATGCCCCCCTTTTCCCCACTTCATGTATATAAGGCAACTGCCTCTGTAAGGAGCAGTTGTCAGTCCATTTTCACCTTTAAGTTTAATAAAACAATTCCCTCCAAAACCTACTCTGCGAGCTCCGCCAATTTCTTCACAATACTTTTACTTAACCCAGCAAAGTATACAGTGATCTGCATCCTTGTGTCAATGGTTATTGAGTGGGCTTTTAAGCTAATAATCTGATGGCCCACCAATTGGTGATCATGATCCAGGAATTCTCCGCAAGCCTATGATGTCAATCTGCTGCTTCAGAAGAGTTCTCCAATCCACCAAACTTTTTGCAACAACCTGTTTACCATTTGGCACCCTGTGGAACAGCTTCAGGTCCACCTTCCACTTCACGAAATAATCAGATGAAATACAACATAATCTGCCTTTCCAATCTGCTAATGGTTCAGTGAAATTCGGGCAGAGTGAGGCTATCTCCACTAATCATGATTCCTTGTTTGGAGGGGAGGACTCACCGTCCACACTACCACAAGGTAAGAATAAGGCACTGAACCATTTGGGCCATTCTACGAAGGGCCAATCCGGACCAAATCATTTAAAAAATTAATCTGTCATGCTGGTGATGCACCTGACCTCTCCATCTAACCTGAGACCTCCCAATGGACACAAGACGAGGCCCAAGGCCTCCCGATGGTCAGAGCGATTTGATAAATTTGATTTGCAAGACCAATCATCACTTCAAATATTTGGAAATTTATATGATTTTTAGAGTTTTCTATGATGAATCAGTCCAAAATGGTTGGGGAAATGAAGCTAAAGGTCAACAACTGCAAAACTAGGATATTTAGTTGTTCTCCTTGCCTCTTCCAACCTTGGGGGATGCCCCAGCAAGACCTGCGGTTGCCCCATGCAGCCATTTGGTTTGTTATATGGGCTTTTGGTGTGCTTATTAACTTCTATTTCCCTCACCAGAATAATAGGGGATCCCTCCTACAACTGTTCAGAACTGCTATGCTCTTGGCATTCTGGGATTTCCACTGGGTTGTTACACACCCAGATTGGAAGCCCAGTCATACTTTAATCATCTGATTCCATGACAAAAAGCCATTAGTCAATTGGCAACTAAACCCATTTTTTCTCTTAGAGTCAATTAGGACATCTAATATAAATTGACCCCCTAATTGCTTGTTATTGTCAGGGATCATCCCCAACAAAACACTCATCAATCTGGAGGATTGTAATCCAGTAGATTAAAAAATATAGTCTGAAATACATCTCTGAACAATAGTCATTGTATAGGTAATTTATAACTTCAACATCCACTAGCTAGATGGTTTTTATTTAACCAGCAGATTAATTGTAATTGATGAAACTGGGTAGTGTGGGAAAAAAGCCCTACACAAGTACTACCTCATCAATAGCTATTTTGTATGATTTCAATCAGTTTCAGATCCTGTTTATCCTATTTGTAATTTAATGAACTTTGGCCTCATTAGAAATAAACAATACTTTAGCAGGCAGAGACCAAGCTTGCAAAGATAGATAGTATATAATATGTAAGTCCAGGGAAGTGTCCCCTCTTCTTAGACTAGTTAGTATTCCCATTCTCTACTAGAAAGGATCCAAGATGGGTAGCTGTACCCTCATCTCACAGGTTGACCTCACCCATATAGTAGATTATAAATGGGTAACAGCCCTCCATTTGAAGTTCCCGCCACCTGTCACTAAATTAACCTAATCTGAATTAATATGGTGGATTGAGGAAATTTGTGCCAAGATATTTGTAAATCATCATCCTTATGGGGCAAAGGGCCCACATGAAGTTGAAGGCAATAAACTCTCAACATTAAGGCCTGAGAACTCCAAATCGTCAGCAACAAAGCCCAATGGGCGCTTAATTTCACATAATGAAGTACCAAATGTCAGAGTATCAAATGTTTAATTTTAGCAAAACTTGATGCCATTGGGACATTGAAAATGAATCCCACAGTTTAAACCCCGCCCTGGACACATCAAAACCTTTGTCCAATATTTCCTGCTTTGATATATAGATGCTGGAGCGACCAGGTGTGGGCAGGCCAGGCGTCCCATACCCGTTCCTGACCTCTTGGGACCTCCCCTATGTGGGGTGGCCCCTGGGCAATTCCCACTGCCCATCATGCAAGATGCCATCACTCCAGTTGCCAGATTAAAGAAATTTGGCAATCTGGGCATCTAAGGTTGACTCAACAGCAACTTGGCACACCACTGATAATTTTGAAGTCAGTTCTAAATAATTTATTTTCTCCTCTCTCAAAGTTTGTCAGGTTAGGCAAAGCTTGAGTGCCCCAATC
The DNA here is from genome assembly GCA_022478985.1 of Massospora cicadina. Classification (NCBI taxonomy): domain Eukaryota; kingdom Fungi; phylum Entomophthoromycota; class Entomophthoromycetes; order Entomophthorales; family Entomophthoraceae; genus Massospora; species Massospora cicadina. The sequence goes on from JAKSZP010017128.1 coordinate 55,370, forward strand.
CCAAGATTGTCTAAGCTATTCCCCCAATCAATCATTTATTTAAGCAGTCGTAACACAATGATAAAATTGATGTTTGATTTTCTATCTTAAATTTCAGTAAAAAAAAATTCTGTTTCCCAAATTCAATATTTTCCTATGATAAAATTCAAACCTCCTATATGGATCTCCACTTTCCAGCTCACAAAACCCCGGCCCTGGGGCTGTGTTAGCCTGGTTTGTTGCTGGGTTTTTATAACATTTTGGCCTATTGGTGCTCACTGGTGAAATCTTTCCCAGATCAATTAAACGTCACTAAAGCAGCAGTGACTCTGTAATTTTGGCTTTTCATTTGGGTGTTTGGGTATCCATACTGGCAGGCCAATCTAAACTTAACTTGCCACTTTCCTGAAATAATCAACTGCCCATTATTTACATCCATTTCGCCCTCCTCGTTGAGATGGGAGCTGCAGTGGTTACCATCTTCATTATGAATGTTCAATCAGTAGTCTGAATTTGGTGGATTGCTTGGTCAACCACCAAGTTTATAAGCGGTTTCCAGTTGGCTTTGGAGGAATTTCTTCATGGTCAAATTGTTCCATTACCCTCTACTCTTCCCACGGTCCACCCTCAAAATGGATTATTATGTTTGGATTGGCTGACTTGTCCTTGGGTTCTATTCCTGACGCCACCCCTGCACCTGAGCTGATATGCTTGGGTTTACCTGTTTTTGTAATCTCTCAGTGTCTGCAGAAATGACTGTATCTGCCAATAAACATACTTCCGCCTACTTTTTATTGCCAGTAAAAATTAATACTAGAGCACACTAGGTTTTTTTTAAAACCTTGGTTGATACTGGAGCAGCAGGTAACTTTATGAGTCTAAAGTTGGCCCACCAGCTCGAGCTTGACCTGGGCGTAGGTCCTGCAATGATTGTCAATTTTTCATCTTCCCAACCATCATACAAAGTATGGCGCCCAGTACCCTTCTCAGTTCACCAGTTTAATTTTTTGTGATCGCTTTTCAATATGCCTAACCTCATGTTTCAAGTAATTTTGGGTTTGGGCTGTCAGCATTGGCGGCATGTAAGGATTCACCTTGAGTCTAATATTCTGTCATTCTCCAATAGTCAGACGGTGGGCGAGTTTCCCTTACCTGATACCCTCACTAAAAATCAAGGTCGTGGATTGGTCACTTCCTTGTTTCACCCGTGGGCCTCCCATTGGATTTCCCAAAAGCATTGATTAAATATCAAATTATTTTCAATTCTGAGAAGGTGGAACGTCATCCCCCACATACGGATTTTGACTTGGGTTTCCAGAAAACGGTGCAGGTGGTGAATATAAACTGCCACTGTACCTGCATACAGCGGAGGAGGAGGCATCCCTCAATGCATGGGCGAATGACATGCTCAAGAAGGGTTAAATTTCCAAGGGATATCTCCTGTTGCCTCTCTCATCGTTTTTTGCTAAGAAGTCAGATGGTTCACTTTGTCCCTGCATGTAATAGGTCACCTTAACAAAATTATGGCTCACAATCCTTACCCACTGCCTCTGGAACAAACAATTGGCAAGCAATTGCCAAGTCACTCATGTTCTCAAAACTTGATCTAGTTAACGCCTTTAATCAAATCCTGGCGACAGAAGGTCAGGAGTGGCTACCACTATCCATACAAAATGAGGCATCTTCTAGTTTTGAGTAATGCCTTTTGGACTTAAAAATACGCCTGCAACATTCCAAAGGATGATTAATAGTGTGCTGAGTGACCTTCAATTCACCTGCAAAGTCGCATATATCGATGATATCTTGATACACTCCCCTGTTCCCAAACAGCATGAAAAGGACCTGGATGTTGTAGTGTCTGCCTTGCATAAGGCAGGTCTGTTCGTCAAGACATCAAAATGCGAGCTTTACCAGAAGGAAGTCATCTTTTTTGGGAAACCTTGTCTTAAAAGATGGTTGCACTATCCCACCCAGCTAATTGGATACCATCCGTGAGTGGCCTACTCCAACAATGCAGAAGCAATTGAGGAGCTTCTTGGGTACCATCATATTCCTGAAAAATTCTCCCCCGCCCTATCCCAGTTAGCTGCCCACTCCATCCACTCACAGGCAAGAACGTCCCCTTTTGCTGGATGCCCGAGTGCCAGCAGGCATTTGATTCAATCAAGGAAGTGTTCATGTCGCCCCCCATCCTGAAGCACGTAGATCCTTCCAAACTCTACATTGTAGCATGTGATACGCCTTCTGCCACAATAGGGGCTGTCTTGCTTCAGGAGCACATTGGGTTGGAACTTGGTCGCTTATTTCTCCTGCAAGTTCACTTCCACTGAGCAGCCCTGGGCCTTTATGATAAAGAGTTGGCAGCCGTGGCGTGGGCATTGGCCCTTTGGCGATTCCTCTTACAGTGTGCTCAACATGAGCTGACTATGCATACTGACCACTAAGCTCTTCTCTGTTTTTGCAACCGACAGAAGTTGGCACACTGGCAGGTCTAAACTTACCAGTACTTATGTAGCTTCAACTATAAATATGAGCTTGTGAAAGGAGCGCTAAATGTCCTTCCTGACTTCCTAAGCCGTAACCCTGTGCATTGCCCAGCTGATTCAGATGAAACAGATCTTGTTACAGTCATTCCCCCCCATCCAAATCTTGTCCATTGTGCCTCCCATGGTTTCAGCAGCGTCCTTAGCTCCATATGCGCCTTTGGTGTTATGGGTCTTAGCTACACAGTTGGCATGTGCAGAAGGGTGGATCTTATGGAATAGTTGTTCTTCCCAGCTTCCAAGCAATCCTCATATTCTTTGCTGTGGGGATCATCTAGTTTAGGTCGGAAATGTGAGTCTCTCCTCTCCTCTGAGATGAAGTTATTCAAGCACATCATGACCCCCTGGCAGTCAGTCACTCAGAGAACAAGAAGTGAATTGATTTGGTTAAGCGTACCTATAACTGGCCTGGCTTGTCAAACGATATTCCAGCCTGGATTGGGGATTGCGTGATTTGTGCATGGGCCAAACTGGACCGGTCAGGTAGGAATGGTCTTTTACACCCCTTGCAGCAGGCAAAGGGTCCTTGGACATTTATGTCTGTGGATTTTATTGTTGAGCTACCCAGCCCCAAGGGGTTTACCGCAGTTATGGTGGGTGTAGACCACTTTAAAAATTTCTCCCTGTTAATACCATGTTCCTCATCAAAATTTTCAAAGAGACTGAACGCCTATTTGTGCGTCATGTGTTCTCAATGTTTGGCCTCCCGCAGGAAATTGTCAGTGACCATGGGCCCCAATTTATGGTGTGGTTTTGGAACAAGCTCCTAGCAATCTTGAAGATTATGCCCTGCCACTCCACTGCGTACCATTTACAGTTGGGTGGTCAAACTGAACTAGTCAATCAGATCTTGGAGCAGTACCTGAAGTGCTACGCTTCAGCCACTTAGGGTACCTGGGCGGACAATCTACACCTTACCCAGTTTGTGTACAATAATGGAACACATGCATCCGCTGGCTTCTCCCCATATGAAGTCACCTTGGGGTATAATCCCTCATTCTCAATTGATCCATGTCCTCGTCCAGAGAATCCAGCTGCTGCCGACCATGCTCAGCATATTTGAGACACACAGTCCCTGGTACAAGAGCATTTAACCAAGGCCATAAGCAACTACAAACGGTTTTCAATAAGAAGAGACTCTCGGCACATGAAATCAAGGTGGGTTCACACGTTATGCTTGATACACGCCACTTGTGGATGTAGATGCCCTCACAAAAGTTTTTAAGTAAACGCTTGGGTCCTCACTTGGTAGAGAAAGACTTGGGGAATGGTGCTTTCCATTTAAAATTGACACCCCATTGGAAGCAACACCCAGTTTTCCATGTGTCTCAGTTGTCCTCATTCAAGGGGGCTATCCCCTCAGACCCAGAGTCCATCATGATCAAAAGCATGGAGGAAGCTGAAGTGGAGGCCATCTTGGATTCCCGCAAGTCTTGAAGATCAGTACAATATCTCGTTTTATTGAAAGGTATCTGGGTTAAATGATAGCTGGGTCAGCGCTCAAGATTGTGCCAACTGTTTGGAGCTGGTCGAGGCTTCCCACGTTGCCCACCCAGATGCTCCCTGTTCTCCCCCAAAAATTGCTACTCTAATGGCGATCAAGTTGCCTAAGGCCCATAAAAATGTGGCCCTCGCTCAATTCCCTGGGGTGGCGCTCCCCTTTTGAAAAAGGGAAGGGTAATCTAAGTCTGAGGAGCATCTCATCTGCTTAACCATGTAGTATTCCTGTTCCCTACTAAAAAGGGTCTGAGAAGGGCAGCTGTACCCCTCATCTTACAGGGTGACCTCACCCAGGTAGTAGACAAGCAATGGTAACAGGCCTCCCTTTGAAGATCCTGCCACCTGTCACCATATTACCTCACCCAAATTAATATGGCGAATTGAGGAAATTTGTGCCAAGATATCTGGAAATTGTCATCCTCATGGAGAAAAGGGCCCATACAAAGTCAATAGTAACAAGCTCTTGACATCAAGTCCTGAGAACCCCAAACTCTCGGCAACAAAGCCTGATTGGCGCATACTTTCAGATAATGAAGTACCAAATATCAAAGTATTATGTGTCAAAATGTCAGCAAAACTCGATGGCATTAGGCCATTGGGAAATGCAGCTCACAGTTCAAAACTCACCCTTGGACACATCAAATCTTTGTACAATATTTTCTGCTTGTATAAATGGATTCTGGAGCGACTGTGTGCAGGAGGGTTGGGCATCCCAAACCTGTTCCCAACCTCTTAGGACTGCCCCTACGTGGGGTGGCCCTGAGCGATTTACGCTGCCCATCAGGCAATATGCCATCGCTTCAGTCACCAAAACCAAAAAAAAATGGTAATCTGGTAGTATGAGGTTGAACTGGCAGCAACTCAGCCCACCATCAACAATTCTGAAGCCAGTTCCAGATAATTCATTTTTCTCTTTACTTGAAGTTTGTCAGGCTAGGCGAATCTCAAGGGCTCTAATCCCAAGTGTTGGGATTTTTGCCCACCTTTCCAGCCTCCTAGATTACCTGTGGATCGTAAGGGGAAAGTCAAGATTCTGATATGAATGTATGATAAGCCCAAAATAATTCAGGCAGATCATCTAGAATCTGTTGGCAATAATTATAAAGTATGAGAATTGAGTGCCTTGGGATGAGGCAATATTGGGTCAAATGGATGGCTTGTGAATCGCTTACAAATAAGGCGATTAGGAGATGTGAATGCATGACAACCATTTTGTAAATCGCCTTAAACTAAGACAATAGTGAATTTAATAAATGATGGACTCTGCCAGAACCAATATGGATATAGTGGAATAAATAGTCTAAGCCAAAGGGTCAATATTGATTAAAGTTGCTGAGATATAAGTGATACCAGAGAATTGAAGAAGGAAGGTTGTTATTAGAAAAGAGAGGGCGGAGCAGCGAGGATCTGCTGAAAATATTATAACAAAATAGGTGTTATTAGGGCAATTGCTCCATATTATTATATAATTATATTCATTTGCATATGTTTCAAGGGCCAACAATCTCCATATCATATATTCTATTGCTCATTGGGATCGACCCTGTGTAAAAAACCCTACATATAATTTAAAAATTCCTCCAAAATTATAACAGGGATAATTTCTAGTGGTGAGTGTTATAAAATTAGAAGGTACTGTTAGGATCTGCAAATTGTTCATACAGGTTGAACCCACTGCACAACAGACAGATGATGTGGGGATTGTTGGTCCTTCAGACACACTTGAAAATATACTAAAAATTAGGAGCAATCTCCCCAACGACTCTTTTATTTATTTTAATAAGAAAAAACCTTTTGCTGTTCCACTCTCTCTACTATTAACAATCTACTTCTCTCAGTTGCCCATCTCGCTTATATACATCAGCTTTGGATGATACCGCTCTCATAGCTATGATTGTTCTATTCTGCCGACTCTCCTTGATTTTGGCTTGTTATTCTTTAGCTCTCTATCGCCCTAATTGTAGGCGATTTAATTCATATCCATCAAATGGTGACATCACCTTATCACCTTATTGGCTTATTTAGAGGTGATCCGTTAATAACTCATTATATCCAATATTGCCCCATCTTGAGGAACTCAAGTAATTGTAACTTATATCATGTTTAACTGATTCTTTCCAATCCGCCCTAGCTGGTCTAAGATTATCGTCCAATCATATTGGAATCACGACATTACCCCCTCCTTGACTGGACAATAAGGCTCCTATTGCTTGTATGGTTGGAAGAACTTCACGTATGTTTGGTTAATGATCTGACCACTTGCAGGGTCCTTTATGGTATATGCATCGACCCCAGTTTTCTCTATAACTTCGAATGAACCAATAAAAATACTGGCCAGCTTGTGTTTCTGGCTGAACCCATTTTGATCATGGAAGAAAACCATATTACAACTTCTTTGAGCTGCACCAACCTGCTATGACATACCTGATTGGCAGCCTTATTCCTTATCTTTTTAACTAAGCTGAAGGAATATGCTTCAGTTTGCAATTTTATCATAGTGTTTGCAAGGTTAGTCAAACAGTGGTGGGGTTCCATTGCACTGGTATCTATACACACAAATAAAGTAATGCCAGAAGAGCCATGTGTTGGCTATATAGTAGTTGGAAGGGGCTTTCTTCCTGTGGCGGAATGGTAACTAATGTTATAGGCAAACATATCAGTGGAAAGGAGGTAGCTCCAATTGGAAGGTCGATCCATTACTAATTTTTGTAATATGTTCATTAAAGTCCCATTCATCCATTCAACCATTCCATTAGACTTGGGGTGGTATGGAGTCATCAGAACCCTGTGGATACCCATAAGCTCGTTCAGTTTGGGGAGGATGTGCAAGGTAAAGTTGGTTCCATTATCAGTGAGAATGAACTGAGGGCAGCTATGTCAGTGAATAATGCATTCCATCATGAACTTGGCCACTGTGACTGCCCTCAAATCCCATATCACCCTTGCTTTGAACCACCAGGTCAAGTGGTCAATAGCCACCAGAATGTACAAATACCAGTTGCTCTGTTGGCAAGGGACCAATGATATAAAGAGAACTCATGTGCCAAGCAAAATGTGGTTTCACTACCCTTTATAAAGTCTTATGGCGGAATGGCTTCGCCACTTGGCACTGATGGCAACAGGAAATAGTTTTGAGCACATCAAAGCTCATACTTTCACAATAGTATCCAGGGTGCAACAACTCCATTATCTTGCGCACCCCACCATGTCCAAAGCCTTGTGGGTGCTCATAATTATTCCCAGACATGCAGGGGGTCACAGAAAATTCACCGTAGAATCACCAATCCGCTTGTACAGTTCATCATTCTGTTAGAAGGTAATTGTTTGCATCTCATTTATACTTTTATCACTTGAGGCAGTTTGTCATCATATTTTCTGATGAGCATATTATCATACACTATGTCACTGAGGTCCGCCATCATGGCAACAGTTGGCAGTCAAGATAAACAGTCAGCGTTCTGATGCTTTACTCCTGGGCAGTGAATAATCATGTAGTCATAAGCCTGCAGCTAAGAGCACATTGAGCCAAATGGCCTTCAGGTTATTTTAGTTCTGCAACCAGCGTAATTACGTGTGATCTGTTACAACTTTAAACTTTAATCCATGAAAGTAAACTCTAAATTGCTTATACACATAGATCACCACTAAGCACTCCTGCTCAGTCACAGTATAATTACGCTCATGGCAGTTCAGACTTTGACTTCAATATGCTACCAGATGCTCTTCTCCCTTGTCATCTTTCTGAGAAAGTGCTACCCCAACAGCGAAAAGGGATGCATCCAATTGAATGATTAACTCCTTATCAAAGTTTGGATGGCGTAACACCAGTGCACTGATAAGCACCATATGAAGTGTATTAAAAGCGTAACTATGACGTTCCATCCATTCAAACACAGCATAATCTTTTAACAACTCAAATAGTGGCCCCCTAATACAGCTAAAGTTAGAGATGAAGCGCTGGTAGTACTGACCATTCCCAAAATTACCTATATGTTGTGTATACTATTAGGTGTAGTCATTTTGCTGATGGCCTCCACCTTAGCTGGCTATGGTTTCAGTTCCTTAGAGTTACCACAAACCCCAAGTATTCGAACTAATATTTAGAAGAAGTACATTTTCAAAGCTTAATTTTGATGTTCATCTCAGCAAGCCAGCGGAATACTGCTTCTAAATGATCAAGGTTTTTCCAAAAAGATTCGAGAGAAACCATTAATATCATCAAGGTATATGAGGATACATGACAGCTTCAGGTCACTAAGAATAGTGTCCATGGCTCGCTGAAACGCTCCAGGGCGTTACACAGCCCTTGAGGCATCCGAGTCAGTTGAAAAAGGCCTTTGGAGGTGATTACAGCGCATTTTTCCTGTTCCACTGTGATTAGCTCGATTTTCCAGTAACTGGATATCAAGTCCATCACTGAAAAATAACAGGCTCCCCTAATAAATCCAAAGCATCATCAATCCTTGGCGAGGGGTACAAGTTCTTTTTTGTAATACTATTGAGCTTCTGGTAGTCTATCACTACGAAGTTGGTGCCATTATTTTTTTACAATCAGAATGGGCGAAGCCCATGGACTCTTGGACGGTTCAAACATCCCTTCTCTAACAACTTGTCAAATTCATTAATGACAACGTCTTCCACTGCCCTCAATCAGTGGATGAGTTGAGACCTTATAGGGGATGATCTCCAGTGTCTACTCAATGGACCACCCCCTGAGCACACCCTAAGTCATGATTGTCAACAGCAAAAATCCCCTTGTACTTCTGAAAGAAAGCTATTGCTTGGTCTTTTTGTTCTTCCAATAGCCCTATTAAATGAATCCACATAACACCATCATTACACTGGCCGGTGCCTTGACTGATAGACCAAATTCGTCCAATGACCTGAAATCATGAACCTGAAGGAACTCTTCTATTGGAGTCAAATGCAAAATATGCAACTATTTGGTGTCAGTGGATTTGTATTGGTTCGTTCTGGAGGTTTGCTAACAAAACCTTAATCTCTCCATGGCCTGGAAGTATAATCCCTGGAGCCACATAAGGCTCAAACCATTTTTGATGATAGAGCACAATGACTTTCCCATGTAGTCCAATTGGCACTTCCACCTCTACCTCGGCGCTCACTAAGACTTGATGTCCAAAAGGAATAGATATGGGCCCTGCAGCTTGAAAAGAGTATCCCTTGATATTCATATATCTGCTGGGGAAGGGCTTGTATCTTGATTTTTAGTCAGTGATAGTGAACTAGCATCACCCCATCACTATATGAAAGATTGATATGGCTCATGTGCACAGGATCCTTTGTCACTCCACTAGATGTGAAGTAAATTGGGATCTTCTGTCGCAAAATAGTGAGGGTCTCCTCCGTCATATTAATGACAGCCCCAAAAAGGCGCAGGAAAGCAGTTCTGATTATCAAGTTGTAGTTTTCATTTGGTAGCACAATCTCCAGGGCTACAACAGCAATGGACCCAAAAGTGCAGAGGTAGCGCACTGTAAGCTCCCTCAGAGATGGTGCTTTCTGCTCCATCAGTTCCATACAGCATTCGATGGTCTACATCAGGTTTTAATGTCAACTTTTTAAATTTATTGCGGGGAAGGCTGACCATGGGACAGACACTTCCGAATATGACTCAGAAGAGACAAAACTTAGTACCAGGGGAGGCACCCCAGAGAAGCGATGCTATCTCTTGTTGCCAGCGGGAACCCACTTATGGGGAGGGGGAGGAAACGTGTGAAGGGGCCATAGCCACAATTGAGCACGTGTGGAGGAAGGGGTCTGATTTGATGAACCAGACTGGGAACCATGAGGAGACCAGCTGTTGGCGACGCGGTGGGAGGTATCCAAACATCCACACTTGAAAGTGGTCCACCAAATGGGACCAGAATCTGTGGACCGCTTCTGGGAGGGTGGGGGTGGAGCCTGCGATGGCATCTAAGACAATCGTGTGGATGTTCCACATGGCTGATTGCAACCACCAAAGCACAAAGGGAGGGTAGAAGGGGGAGGCCATTGAGAAAGCGAACATATCTCTTGACAGACTGAAGGGATGCGTTTGATCCTGGCCCAGAAGACGTTGAACTTAGCCATATCACTTTAGAGGTAGGGCACTTCTCCAGGCGGTGAAACAGCGTTCCATACTGGCCACACACGACACAGGATGAGTGTGTAAAGCGTTAGAGCGCTCAGCTGTATGATACACCCGCCTCAGGCAGCGCCACACATGGGAGCGGACTTGAGGTTGCAACAGAGGATGGTGTACATAATTCCAGATATTTTTTGGGTCTCAATGGAGTAAGGGATGTCCATCATGTCCAGGTAGTCCACCCTGGATAGGACATGGGGTCAAATGGGGATCACGCCATCATGGATGGGTAGCCCCTGTACCTCTTGTGTGAACTGAGGAGAGGGGCGGCCTCTTTGGGTGGTATGTCCGCTAATATGAATTCTCCACTCAGCTCTCCGCATGGAGAGGAGGATTCGTTTGTAGTGGGTTTTAGTCCCGTGAGGACCTATGGCCGATGTATGTGAAGCGAGGTATTTCATCAGGGAGTGGGGGTTTGATGGATTGTTGAGGCCCAAGGCGCGAGAGAAGTTGGAGCGGGCTGCGCGGGATCAGTGTTGGGAGGGGAGTGTAGGGTTGGTGACGGCTGCAATCCAGGTGCCTAGGATCTTGGTGTCATGGGCTTTGAAGTCAAGCAGGCCTTGCCACCATGATTTTGAGGGCCAAACATGACCTCTAGCTGCACTGGTGGAAGGCGGCCTGACCAAAGCCATCCTTGCAGCAAGGCGTACAAGGATTTTTAGAAGCTTGGGGAGAAGGGGATGGCATGGGCTTCAAACCAGACTTTGGAGAGGAGCATGGAGTTGGCTAAAACAATCCTTCCAGTAAGGGAAGTAGGGTGGGCTCTGAGAGAGGCGATTCGCTTCGTCACGTTATCCAGAATATGGCACTCCATTACTGCTGACGCATATCCGCCTGCCTCCACCCACACGCCCAGATGGCATACCGGTCCTATGGTAGGACGTGGCACGAAGGGGAGCACCAGTGGGGCGGTGTGTTTTGAATTAGTAGGGCGAGGACGTGGGCGAGCAGATGGGCCAAGTTGGGAACTAATTGCTGAGGTCCAGCAGTTCTGAAACTGACCAAGGAGGATGATTTCGGTTTTGGAAGCGTTCAGTGCTGCGTTGCTTACCCGGGAATACTCCTGGATGAGAACTTCAAGCGCGCGTGCATCTTGATTATTAGACACCCCCACCACACAATCATTTGCGAACGCCATTATCTTGACTGGGGCTTGGCCTGGCACGTGGACCCCAGCGAGTTGGACATTCACATTTCGCAGTAGTGGGTCAAGGCTGAAGTTGTACAAGAGTGGGCTGAGGGGGTCCCCTTGTCGCAAGCCCCTTTGAGGGCGGACTACTTCTGTTAGGAAGCCAGGGCCACGCACTGCCATTGTTGCAGATTCTGTGAGCAGCATTACCCAGTTGATGAAGCGAGGGGGTAGGCGGAATTGATGGAGGCAGGCCCTGAGGTATTCCCAGTTTACTCTATCATAGGCCTTTTGTTGGTCCAAGAATACAAGTGCCCCAGAGGCTGTGGACTGACATACATTAGCCACAGAGTGCACGTTATCCCAAATTGACCTTCTGGGGATGAAACTGAATTGTTCTGGGGAGATGGTGGCAGATGCTACAGTCCTTAAACGGTTAGCCATGATTTTTGTTAAAATTTTGGTGTCTGTGTTTGTTAGAGAAATGGGGCGCCAGTTGGCTAAGTCAAGCTTATCCCCTTTCTTGAAGAGTGTGACAGTGAAGGCCTCATGTCCTCCTGGTAGGAGGCGCGTTTCCATCAGGCTTTGGTTAAGTGAGGCGAGCAGCAATGGGGATATATATTTGAAATATTTTTTGTAGAACTCATATGGAATGCCATCTGGGCCTGAGCATTTTTGGTTTGGTGCACCGCGAATGGCTGTCCATAATTCATTTGGAGTAATCAAATTCATTTTTTCTGGGTATCAGAAAATGGAGCAGATGTGGGCTCAGTTGAGAAATTCCGCCACTTCGGCCAGCTGAATTGGGTCAGATCAGTACAGCTTAGAGTAATACTGTTGCATTTCAATTGCCACTTTGGCCAGTGTATCCGCAATGGAATTATCCAATCTTCACACCTGTGTGCAGGCCACGCTCTGGCGTGGTGTGAAAATTTTTTTAAAGAAATGTGCGGTGCACTTGTCGCCTTTTGTGATGCGTGTGGCCCTGTACTGAACACAAACCCAATGTTTGTGCTGTCTTTCAAGTGCATTGAGGTGGGCAGCTGCCTCCGCCCACTTCTGTCCCCATGCAGAGCTGTATCCTGTAACTGGGATGTTGGACTCCAAGTATGCCAATTCTGCCAGAGCACGCGAGATAACCTCTGATATGGCTTGTGAGCATCTGGAGGAGAGATGGCGAGAGTGGCGGATGGTGTCATCTTTGAAAGTTGCCCATGTGGAAATGGGGTCCGCGCAAAATGGTGCAACAAACTTTTTTGCCATAGTTTCCTCTTCTACCCACGTGGAAAATCCTGGTGACCTGTGCTTGGGGGGGTGGATTTTGTACCAATGTGGGGCCTTAGCAGCTGTGACAGGTAGGTGGTAGGTTAGCGAGACCAGTCAATGGTCAGAGAATTCCAATTTTGTTGTCTTGAAGTGGGAGATGTGGGGTTGGAATTTCGCTGGCATTAGAATAAGGTCAATGCAGGTCATGGACCTTAATTGGCCATTATGGATGTGGGGCCACATCATGTTTTCAAGCAGCAGGGCATGCCGTGGCAGCGCATCCATTAACTTGAGGGTGGCCTTTAGAACACATAGTTCTATGTGACCCTGGGGGGTGTGGGGTGAGGAAGGCCACCAGTCCATTGGTGTGTTTAGCCAACAGTTCATGTCGCCAACTATGAAGGAGTTTTGGGGGTAGTGGGAGGGATTTGACCAATGAGAAAAATTCCTGACGCTCGCGTGCACCATTTGGGGCATTGATGTTGACGATTGTGTGTGCTATGTCAGCCCATGAGAAGGTGACAACAAGCACTCGGCCATTTAGGATTGTTTCTGAGGATAAAAATTTGAAAAAATTATTTTTCTGAATTAGCACCCCACAGTGCATTGACCAAAAGGATAGGGATGGGAGGAGAATTGTTTTCCAAGCTTCCTCAGAACCTCATGGACAGTGGGACTCCTGGACAGCCAGGATATCCACGGGTAAATTGTGTTGTAAAAAACTCAGTTTCCTAGCCCGGGATGGGGAGGCCTTGAGTCCAGCGATATTCAATGTCCCTAGAGTGAGGGTTTCCCCCATCACACCTTAGGTGCAAGGGGTGGGCACCAGGGCCCACCATCCTCTTCTAGATCCCCGTGGGCCTTCACAGCAGTGTGGGTGTTAGCAGCAACACTATTGGAGTTTTTGTTGATTTTTTCAGAAAGAGTCGCGTTGGCTTTAGCCTTCGTTTTTTGTTTTCCCGACGTCGGACAAATTTTTTGCAGCGCGGGTGAGTTTGGTGCACCGTTGAGTGGGTCAAAAAAAAATTTCAGTTGATATGGGTCCCAAGTTGGTTTCAACTGGAGCTTAGGTGCAGTGATTGGGTGAGATTGAATCTCTCATCAGATCCTCAGATTGAGTGGCCCGCTCAACATGGGCTTCCCAATCTGATTGGTTGATGGATTCCTGAGTTGCTCCACCGCGAAGGTCTCCATGTCCTCCTGGCGTTGTGAGTGTGGGATAGCGGTGGTGGCTTTGGCTGCTTCCTTGGCCGCGGCCCTACAGACCTGCTTGGCCTTCTTCCACTCTTGTGGGGAGATAGGCTTTACCAGTAGGTAGCAGCCTTGTGCTCCCCACGGGAAGGCCTCCATGGTTCTTGCAGTTGGTTCATAGTGCACCTCTCCGCTGGCCATGGCCGCCGAGGGGTGCTCTTGAAATGTGACACCCTCCTTGATGGGGCATGCATGTGCCTTATGGCTGAACACATCACAGTGGGTGCAAATGGGGGGCGCGCTGTCCACGGTCACCTGGAATGGGTGGGTGGTATGCCCTGCAATATCAATAAAAGTGGAGTGCAGGATCTGGGTTAGGTCCTTCGCGATCTCCTCAGTTGGGGTCAGAACTGTGATGGCTTTGCTGGTGCACAGGTGTGGCATCAGCGTGAAGCATTGCATTTTGAAAGATTGTTTTTCGCCATATATGGCGAGACCATCTTTCAGGTGTTGTTCCAAATTGTCACGTTTTACCGTAGTAGGCAAGAAGTCAAATGTGAGGAAAATTTGGTTTGATTTTGTCCATCTGGTGCATTTAGTTTTGACGACCCATTGCCCTTCAGGGAGGTCAACCACTATGCGCACCGCTGCAGCCTCGTCTGCTGCTATTTTGCTTTCAAAACCTAGGTCCAGCCAACCGCGCGACATGGAGTGAGGTGCAATGTACACCGCAGTCAAGAAAATTTTGTGTACATCTTCTCAAAATTTTTCCCATAAGGCCGTTTTTTGGATGTCCAGAAACATGCGGACTCCAAATTCCACCGACAAAAGTGGCTGGGAGTGTGGCATGTTGATGTACTGGTTGCATCGTGCTTGCCATGCGAGTATCTCTGGGGAAATAGTGACCGCTGGTTTCTTAGTATTTTTGTCAATTCCGCCAGATTCTCTGGGGCGTTTTTGAACGTTGGAGGCCGCAGGCCTTCCACCTGCTCCTCTTACCTTGCTTTCCCAACTGCTCCCTAACATGGGCGCAGACTAATCTCCTCTGTGAGATTATCAAACTAGATTCAGTCTTGAATTGAATAGGCTGCAATAGTGATTGCAACGAGAAAGAAAAGTTATGTTTGAATGTCAACTTCACCATCAATTTAGTGGGAACTATGTTGACTGGGGCACCAGTATCTTTTATTGCACAAACTCTATTTTTGCTACAAAAATATCACAGTATGTACACTTGAAATAAGAAGAATATGACTGTTTAATATGTGAACATTTATGGGATCTTTTTATTCAAGAAAACTCATTATCCTCTCTCCAACTTTGGGATATTATTTGACAATGGCATATACAGAAGGGTGACATTTACTCCTTTCAGGGCTGGTGCATCTGTGGCAGAATCCAGCTTGTCTGAGAAAGCTTGATCAAGCATTTGATAGGCATACGTCATCAGTTGTTCTTAAGTTCTTCATCCACTGCGGCCTTGGCTTGAGCTCATGTCACTACATTCACTCCTCCAACTAACTGCTGGTATAAAATTCCATCATTTTACTGAGGGACTTCTGCGGGATATTATATTATTGATTCAGGGACGTTTTGGGTTAGAGTCATGGAGGTAGAAGGTCCCATCTCTACTCCGCTTCATCTTTTCCCTGATAGTATTGATCTTGATGCACATATTGCACATGGCGGTTATGGCAGAATTTTGTTAAGTGACCAGGGGAGCTGCATTCATAGCAGCTAACCCCATAAGACCCACGTCCTTGATTGTCATAAGAGGGTCCAGGTTGGAAAGTTTGGGGTTGTTCAGAGTAACCAGACCCAGGTCAGTAAGTTGATTACCGACATTTGGCGTATCTAGGCCCTGGTTGGTAGCTAGGTTGCTGACTGTTTTCGTGACTAGCCCATGTATGATGTTCAAACTTTTGAGTATCATTCAGCTGAGGACGAGGCGCAGAGTTATAGTAAGGCTGAGGGTTTCTAGGTGGTACATGAGTCAAACAAGAGTATTCTCCTGAGTAAGAGGGTACAGGTAAGGCTGTAGTCTTCCATTCCATATTTGGTGGCAGAAAGTTAGGGGATATCTGACGCAAAAACTGTACAATTTTGAGCAGGGGAACATTGTTATCCAGAAGCGGCAAAATGAAATTGCAAAGCTCTTGGTATAGCTTCACCGCGGAAGTCATGGCAATGCACACGTCAGCTTCTGCTAAGCACCCTGCCCCAATCAGCACGTGAGCTTCCGTTGTGTATCAATCAGCAAATTCCAGGAGAGTCTCATTTCAGCAGAATTTTATCATTAATAATTCCACTTTCTGCTGTGACAGCTTTGAGGTACCCCAAAACAGGCGAAGCATGGTATCTTTTACATCCCTATAGGTGACAGAGCTACTTGGGATGTAACAGGTGACTTGATCGGCACTCCTGACATCCAAGGCAGATATCAACAGTTTAGCATTCCATCTATCAAATGCACCTTCCGCTGAAAATTCAAACTGTTTTAGGAAACCATGGATATTCCCATTTTGATCAAATGGAGGTAGTTTCTCAATATTAACCTCCTCATCCCATTCATGGCTTTTTGGGCCATACTGAGGAATGGGTCAGGATCCAATAGCAGTTTCCTGATGAGAAGCTGGACCAGCGGAAGTTTGGATGTCCACCTCTTCAGGGGTAGCATGGCCTTCTTTCGTGGGTGGCACCACCATTACTTGAGGGAATTGGCGCTCCAACTCATATTCATATCCAGTACTACCATCCTGGGTGTAGTAACTCCGACCAGAATCATATTCTTTCTCATATGATGCCCCCTTGTTGTTCATCCTCATCCAAGTGAGAAGACTGAGAAGCACTGGTCAATTTCCGTTCTGCGCATTGCAGCCATTTGGTAGTATCATCCAACCTGTTGTTGAGTTCCTTGTTTTGTTGTCCCATAATTGCATTTGGCTAAACGTGCTATCAAGCTGGTGCATGACACCATTTCATTCTTAAATAAGTTCATCCTGCTTTTTGAGCACTGCGTCTAAAGTAAGTTTGAGTTCCTCATACCCTTCTGGTGCAGTGTTTTGTGAAGATTCCCCAGAAACACAGGCTGTGTAAGACATGGCTGGCAACTGGAGATTTGTAGTACTTAGTGGTTGATCAATGGCCCCCTGTAGTGAGCACTATTGTTATAAAATCAGACTGTAATGTTAGGATCTGCTGTATTGTTTATACAGGTTGAACCCACTGCACAACAGACAGATGCTGTGGGGATTATTGGTCCTTCATACACACTTGAAATATACTAAAAATTAGGAGCAATCGTTCCAATGACTCTTTTATTTATTTTAATAAATACAGTGACCTTTTGCTGTTCCACTCTCTCCACTATTAACAATATGCTTCTCTCAATCACACATCTCACTTATATACAGCAGCTTTAGATGATACCTCTCTCATAGCTTGGACTAATCTATTCTCGCCAATACTCCTCAATTTCAGCTTTTTATTTTTAACTCTCTATCACCCTAATTGTAGGCAATTTAATTTGTATTCATCAAATGTTGACATCGCCTTATCACCTTATTGCCTTATTTGGAGGTGATCCAATAATAACTTATTATATTCCTTTATCACCTCATCTCAAGGAACTCAAATAATCGTAACTAATATCATGTTCAACTGATTCTTTCCAATCCGCCCTAGCTGTCCTAAGATTATCATCCAGTCATATTGGAATCATGAAAGTGAGTGAAATGGATATTGGTTGACCCCAATTTTGGGTTAATAATATTCAGAAAATTTTACATAATTTGTCAGGTTTACCCAATCAGGGATCAAGCTGGGTGAATGCTTAAAATCTCATTGGGCAGAGTTTACGGCAAAATGGGGCATCTGATAATTGATCTATGATTAACTATCAAGTTTGTTGATTTGTATTGGTCAGGTTTCATCACTGACCAATTGGGAATTAAGTGAGAAGTTTTGAGGTGACCGCGATGCCACCTGCAACTAGCATATTGATCAGTTGGTTTGCAACCTTCCATAATGGGTAAATAGTCCCATTACCTAAGCAGATCATCAGCCAAATATGGTTGATTTTCTGAAATTGAGCAGGACACGTTTTCTGGCTCTTTCAGTTTTGGATCTTGAGGATGTCCGATGGAGGAATCCTAACCAGATGAAGAAGACAATCGCTGAAGAGATGTTGAAGGGAAGTTTAATGGCAACGGCTGCTGTTTCATGGCTGAGGCCCCAACTGAGGAATTGTGCGCCAAATTCTCTCTATAAATTCCCTGATAATTCACATTAATAAAAGTGATAAATTTTAATAAAGAATAATAAGATTAATATTGTTTTAAGTTCTATTCATCTTCAGTATATTAATATTATCATATAAAATAATTGGGGACTATTGTGTTGTGTAAAGAGTAAGGATTGAGGATACTTAGAAGAGAAGCTAAACTTTGAAGGGAATCCCATCAGACTCAGCATGACAATAATAAAGGCTGTAAACTTCTGGCTATGAGAGGGGATCAGTTAGGCAGACTAGCGAAGAAATCCCTATAGTCGACATCAACAGTATTTTGTGGAGAGATACAGGTCTAGAATTGGATCAATTCAGGTTTATTAAACAAATGCAGATAATAGTCATTATGATATTATTGATCACCTATCAACTAATATCAAACAATGCAAATCATGCACATATCAAACCTGTGCAGTTGACCTCCTGAGAAACTATCAATTTGTGAAACTCCAGGAATCTAACAATTGGTGCTCACTACAGGGGGTAGTTGTAAAGGATACACCAGTATAGGATGTCATGCAAGGACGAGTTAAGAAAACTCTGGGCAGAATTGGCAACTGTCAACAAGGACGCCTTGAATTCTGCCAATCATCAAGAATTTGCTGCCTTGGAAGAGAGAGTCACCAATTTCAAAGAAGGTTTCAAAGATGACAAATCTAGCAAGAAAAGTTGTTATGGAAAGTAACGTCATTAAATAAGAAAGAAAGAAGATCTAGTTTGAGAAGTTCTTTTTCCTGAAAACTAAATGCAAAGCAGGAACTTTTCTTTCTCGTTTCAAACACTTTTGCAACCCATTCAATTCAAGACTAAATCTAGTTTGATAATCTCATAGAGGGATTAGTCTGCGCCCATGTCTGGGAGCAGTTGGGCAAGCAAGGCAAGAGGAGCAGGCGGAAGGCCCACAGCCTCTAACGTTTGAAAACGCCCCAGAGAATCTGGCAGAATAGAAAAAAATCTAAAAAAACTGGCGGTCACAATTTTCCCAGAGATACTTGTGTGGCAAGCACAATGCAACCAGTACATCAACACGCCACACTCCCAGCCACTTTTGTCGGTGGAATTCGGAGTCTGTGTGTATCTGGACATCCAAAAATGGCCTTATGGGAAAAATTTTGTGAAGATGTACACAAAATTTTCTCGACCGCGGTGTATGTTGCACCTCACTCCATGTCGCACAGTTGGCTGGACCTAGGTATCGAAAGCAAATTAGCAGCAGATGAGGCTGCAGCAGTGCGCATAGTGGTCAACCTCCCCAAAGGGCAATGGGTCATCGAAACCAAATGCACCAGATGGACAAAATCAAACCAAATTTTCCTCACGTTTGACTTTTTGTCTACTATGGTAAAATGTGACATCTTGGAGCAACACCTAAAAGATGGTCTCACCATATATGGCGAAATAAAATCTTTCAAAATGCAACGTTTTACGCTGATGCCACACCTGTGCACTGGCAAAGCAATCGCAGTTCTGACCCCAACTGAGGAGATTGCAAAGGACCTAACCCATACCCCACACTCCACCTTTATTGACATCACAGGGCATACTACCCACCCATTCTGGGTAACCGTGGACAGCGCGCCCCCCATTTGCACCCACTGTGATGCATTCAGCCATAAGGCACATGCGTGCCCCATCAAGGAGGGCGTCACATTCCAAGAGCACCCCTCAGTGGCCATGGCCAGTGGAGAGGCGCACTATGAACCAACCGCAAGCACCAAGGAGGCTTTCCCATGGGGAGCACAAGGCTGCTACCTATTGGTAAAGCCCATCTCCCCGCAGGAGCAGAAGAAGGCCAAGCAGGCCCATAGGGCCGCGGCCAAGGAAGCGGCCAAGGCCACCACCATCCCACACTCACAACGCCAGGAGGACATGGAGACCTTCGTGGTGGAAGCAACTTGGGAATCCATCCCCCAATCAGATTGTGAAGGCCCATGCTGAGTGGGCCACTCAATCTGAGGATCTGATGGGAGATTTGATCTCACCCAATCGCTGCACCCAAGCTCCAGTCAAAACTGACTTGGGACCTATCCCAACGAAAAAAAAAATTTTTGCCCCACTCGACAGTGCACTGAACTTATCCGCACCGCAAAAAATTCGTCTGACGTCGGGAAAATAAAAAGTGAAGGCCAAAGCCAATGCGACTCTTTCTGAAAAAATCAACAAAATTCCAATAGTGTTGCTGCTAACACCCGCACTGCTGTGAAAGCCCATGGGGACCTTGAAGAGGCTGGTGGTCCCGGGGGCCCACCCCTCACACCTAAGGTGCAATGGGGGAAACCTTCACTCTAGGGATGCTGATTATTGCCGGACTCAAGGCCTCCCCATCTCAGGCTAGGAAACTGAGTTTTTTACAAAACAATTTACCTGTGGATATCCTGGCCATCCAGGAGTCCCACTGTCCACGAGGTTTTGAGGAAGCTTAGAAAACAAAGCTCCTACCATCCCTATCCTTTTGGTCAAAGCACTGTGGGGTGCTAATTCAGAAAAACAATTTTCTTAAATTTACATCCTCAGAAACATTCCTAAATGGCTGAGTGCACATTGTCACCTTCTCGTGGGCTGACATTGCACACACAATTGTCAACATTTATGCCCCAAATGGTGCACACGAGCGTCAGGAATTTTTCTCATTGGTCAAATCCCTCCCGCTACCCCCCAATTCTTTCCTAGTTGGTGACATGAACTGTTGGCTAACCTCACCAATGGACTGGTGGCCGCCATCACCCCACGCCCCACAGGGTCATGTAGAACTACGCATTCTAAAAGCCACCCTTGGGTTAATGGATGCGCTGCTGTGACATGCCCCACTGCTCAAAAACATGATGCATCCCCACGTCCATAACGGCCAATTAAGGTCCATGACCCGCATCAACCTTATTCTAATGCCGGCGAAATTCTAACCCCACATCTCCCACTTCAAAACAGCAAGAATGGAATTCTCTGACCACCGACTGGTCTCGATAACATACCACTTACCCGTCACAGTTGTAAAGGCCCCACATTGGTGCAAAATCTGCCCCCCGAGCTCGCATCACCAGGATTTTCCACATGGGTGGAAGAGGCAACTTTGGCAAAATTGTTTGTTGCACTGTTTTGTGCGGACCCCATTTCCACATGGGCAACTTTCAAAGAAGACACCATCCGCCACTATCGCCATCTCTCCTCCAGGCGCTTACAAGCCACATTGGCAGTTATCTCGCACGCGCTGGCGGAATTAGCCCACTTGGAGTCCAACATTCCAGCCACAGGATATAGCCCTGCATGGGGCCAGAAGTGGGCGGAGGCATCCACCCACCTCAACGCACTCAAAAGGCAACACAAACATTGGGTTTGTGTCCAATACAGGGCCACATGCATCACTAAAGGTGACAAGTGTACCGCATACTTCTTTAAAAAAAATTTTGCACCACACCAGAGCGTGGCCTGCACACAGGTGTGAAGATCAGATAATTCCATTGCGGACACACCGGCTGAAGTGGCAATCGAAATGCAAAGATATTACTCCAAGTTATACTGAGCCAAACCAATTCAGCAGGCCAAAATAGCAGAATTTCTCGACCAAGCTCATATCTGCACCATTTTCCAATACCCATAAATAATGAATTTAATTACTTCAAACGAATTATGGACAGCCATTCGCAGTGCGCCAAATCAAAAATGCCCAGGCCCAGATGGCATTCCATATGAGTTCTACAAAAAATGTTTCAAATATATATCCCCACTGCTACTAGCCTCACTCAACCAAAGCCTGTTGGAAATGCGCCTCCTACCAGGAGGACATGAGGCCTTTACGGTCACACTCTTCAAGAAAGGGGATAAGCTTGACTTAGCCAACTGGCGCCCCATTTCTCTAACAAACGCAGACACCAAAATTTTAACAAAAATCATGGCTAACCGTTTAAGGACTGTAGCATCTGCCACCATCTCCCCAGAACAATTTGGTATCATCCCCAGAAAGTTGATTTGGGATAACGTGCACTTTGTGGCTAATCTGTGTCAGTCCACAGCCTCTAGGGCACTTGTATTCTTGGACCAACAAAAGGCCTATGATAGAGTAAACTGGGAATACCTAAGGGCCTTCCTCCATCAATTCCGCCTACCCCCCGCTTCATAAACTGAGTGATGCTGCTCACGGAATCTGCAAAAATGGCAGTGTGTGGCCCAGGCTTCCTATCAGAAGTAGTCCACCCTCAAAGGGGCCTGCGACAAGGGGACCCCCTCAGCCCACTCTTGTACAACTTCAGCCTTGACCCACTACTGCGAAATGTGAATGTCCAACTCGCTGGGGTCCACGTGCCAGGCCAAACCCCAGTAAGATGATGGCATTTGCAGATGATTGCGTGGTGGGGGTGTCTAATAACAAAGATGCACGCGCGCTTGAAGCCCTCATCCAGGAATATTCCTGGGTAAGCAACGCGGCATTGAACGCCTCCAAAACCGAAATCATCTTCCTTGGTCAGTTTCAGAACTGCTGGGCCCCAGCAAGTAGTTCCCAACCTGGCCCATCTGCTCGCCCACGTCCACGCCTTACTAACTCAACACACACCGCTCCACTGGTGCTCCCCTTTGTGCCACGTCCTACCATAGGACCGGTATGCCATCTGGGCGTGTGGATGGAGGCAGGTGGATACGCGTCAGCAGTAATGGAGTGCCATATACTGGACAACGTGATGAAGCGAATCGCCTCTCTCAGAGCCCACCCTACTACCCTCACTGGCAGGGTTGTTCTTGCCAACTCTATGCTCCTATCCAAAGTCTGGTTTGGAGCCCACGCCATCCCCTTCTCCCCAAGCTTCTTCAAATCCCTGTATGCTTTGCTGCAAGGATGTCTTTGGTCAGGCCGCCCTCCACCAGCACGGCTAGAGGTCATGTTTGGCCCTCATCATCATGGTGGCATGGGCCTGCTTGACTTAAAGCCCAAGCTGCCAAGATCCTGGGCACCTGGATCACAGCCATCACCGCTCTGACACTCCCATCCCAACACTGGTCCCGCGCAGCCTGCTCCAACTTCTCCTGAGCCTTGGGCCTCAACAATCCATCAAACTCACACTCCTGATGAAATACCTCGCATCACACACATCGGCCACAGGTCCTCACGGTACTAAAACCCACAACAAACGAATCCTACTCTCCATGCAAAGTGCAGAGTGGAGAATTCATATTAGTGGACATACAACCTGAAGAGGCCGCCCCTCTCCTCAGTTCACACAAGAGGTACAGGGGCTACCCATCCATGATGGCGTGATCCCCATTCGACCCCAAGTCCTATCCAGGGTGGACTACCTGGACATGATGGACATCCCTTATTCCACTGAGACCCAAAAGACTATCTGGAAATATGCACACCATCCTCTGTTGCAGCCTCAAGTCCGCTCCCATGTGTGGCGCTGCCTGAGGCGGGTGTATCATACAGCTGAGCGCTCTAACGCTTTACACTCATCCTGTGTCGTGTGTGGCCAGTATGGAACGCTGTTCCACCGCCTGGAGAAGTGCCCCACCTCTAAAGTGATATGGCTCGAAGTCCAACGTCTGCTAGGCTAGGATCAAACGCATCCCTTCAGTCTGTCAAGAGATATGTTTGCTTTATCAATGCCCCCTCTCTTCCACCCTCCCTCCGTGCTCTGGTGGTTGCAATCGCCATGTGGACTATCCACACGATTGTCTTGGATGCCATCGCTGGCTCCATCCCCACCCTCCCTGAAGCTGTCCACAGATTCCGGTCTCATCTGGTGGACCACTTTCAAGCATGGATGTTTGGATATCTCCCACCGCGTTGCCGACAGCTGGTCTCCTCCTGGTTCCCAGTCTGGTTCATCAAATCAGACCCCTTTCTCCACACGTGCTGAATAGTGGCTACGGCCCCTTCACACGTTCCCTCCCCCTCCCCATAAGTGGCGTTCCCGCTGGCAACAAGAGATAGCATCGCGTCTCTGGGGTGCCTCCCCTGGTACCAAGTTTTGTCTCATCTGAGTCATATTCGGAAGTGTCCGTCCCATGGTCAGCCTTCCTTGCAATAAATTTAAATGCAAAGCAGATTGTGTTTTATTGCATTCATTCAGTGCAGAAATAGAGCGTCTAGTGAAGCAAGTCAAATAATTGAAGATTCATAGATGCGAATATGAACCCTATGTGGCGACTGACGCCAAAGGAAAGACCCCAAGAACTCCAGTTGGGAAGTTGACTATTCCATGAAATATGTTAACTGCATTTGAAACCATTTTGGAGATGACTCCAAAAATTACTCCTTAAGTCAGTCAAGTAGCCAAACCAAGAGTGGTGGCTAGAGAAACTTCAGAGGAATTTAGAGCTACGCCAAAATTACCTACATTCCATCTGGATAACACTCCTGCATTCTTACAATTTTTGACATGATCGTGTTTGGGTATGGCGATTGCCAAAAGAATTTGTTGTGATGAACTGTTTGGATACTGACTGTCAAACCTTGGTGTTACCTCATCTAGAGGGTACAGCTGGTCTTACTCAGAGGCCAAGGCTGCCATAATTGGAAGAACTTGGTTGTTCCAAGCTTATGTCAAAACTCAAACATTTATGGGAATCCAATTCCAGTAGTACGAGTCCTTAACAAGTTTTGCCAACCAATTCTACCAAGGATTGCAAATTTTGGTTGGAGCAAAAGTACTGGATGATTTTGATATGCAGATTGCATTGCAAGTGGCCCTTTGGCCCTATTGCAATTTACATTGAATGATGTCTTTCATGTTCTCAACTAAAATTACCACCTTGCAAATGGTGGATCATTTGAAGATACTAGGAGCCACATTTGAGGCCCTTAATTAAAGCTTCAAGCTGAGTTTAGTTCAAAATTCAAATCCTAAGAATGTGACTGAGAGCTCTAAGGAGCCCAATAATCAAACCGTGCCAGGAAATAAGCTCATTGAGTCCAAGTGTACAGACAAGAAAGACAAACGCTGTTATCAGTGTGGAGGAAAGGGAAACTTTGCTGCTCAATGCAAGAAGCCAAAAGAGCATATTAACTTGGTACAGGAAAACCAGGCCAAACCTGCACAGAAATTGGGAAAAGAACCCATGGCCTAGATGGGGAACGGTCTAGAGCTACAGTTAAAACCATTCTTCCTGATACTTAAATGAAGAAATTGACATTAGTGATCTGTTCATCAATGATGATGTGCAGGACCAACTTTATCAAGTGGTCAATTTAGATGTCAATGCAGTAACCAGATCAAGAGCAAAGGGGATCAACCCCAAAATAATCAAGGAGGCCGCTTAACCATATGCATGACAGTAGAGGACAAGATTTGATCCACAGAGAATCTGGAAGAGTTGACCAAGGTCAAATTAGATGAGACAAACCTGTCTATCCCCCTTAGCGCAATTAAAGAATCATTTCCTTATCTACCAGTTCAAATTATTCACACCCTTTATTTGGCAAATAACGCCACTATACACTCAGTAAACACCATGTTATAATACTCTTAGTGTAACTATATTGATATACTGATTAATTGAAGATGGGTACAGGCGATAATTGACAGTGGAGTGCCTATCAATATTGTCTCAACAAATCTGGTAAAGAAGATGAGGATCTCGCCTGATTTGGATCATAAGAAAGAATATGGTACTGCTGGGACAAATACAACCATCTCCTGTGGATCATATAGCACATTACCACTCCAATTTGAATCTTTAGTGATATCTGCCCCAGCAATAATTTTGTCAACCAAAACTACAATATTCTGATCAGGATGAAGTTTCTATGAAAGTACGGTATTAAATGTAGCTTTGAAGATAATACGTTGACCATATTTGGTCTAAAGTTACCTCTAGTGCATCGTAAAGATGAGGAAAATCCACTTACCAGGAGAAATAATCTCATCAATCTGATCTACAATGATGACATTGTCCCAATTCTGCTACTAATTAGTTGGGCGAAAACAAAAAATGCCAACGGAAACCCTAGAAAATTGGGGAATTCTGCAACAAATTAATAATTTGAGGACCATACCGCCAGGATCACAGATCATAGTCAACATAGGTTTGACGTTGGAGATATCTGAGCTGTTTTATGGAGAATTTAGTATCCCCTGGAAGAAGCCCAGAGTAGAGCCATGGGTGGCTCCTGGAATAGTTATGCTGGGTCATGGAGAAATTTGAGTTCTTCTGGAAAATTTGAGTGAAAAACTGACGAAGATTGAGAAGAATCAGATCATTGCGTTTTTTCATCTGATCCCAATGGCGGAATTGAGGAAATTTCATGATTTTGGGACCCTTTGTGATATGGGATTGCCAGCAGGGGCAGCTGAGAGCATCAATCTATTGGTCTAAGAGCAACTCACTATCTGATGTTAAGACAGCAGGAGGAAGTGCTTGAACTATTCAAAAAGTAATGGGAAGTCTTTGCCCAGGATGATCACAATTTAGGATGTGTGAGGAATGTCATCCACAAAGTTGACACTGGGGAAAATTTGCCAGTAAGGATGAGACCAATTCTATTATCAAAGGCTGCCAATACGGTAGTGGAAGAAGAGATCAGAAAACTAGTGAAGTATGGGCTTCTAATTCCATCGTTGAGTCCCTGGGTGAGCCCTATCCTGATTGTGAAGAAGAAGGACATATCTAATTGTTTAGTAATCAATTATTAGAACTGAATAAAAGAACAAAGAAGGATTTCTATCCACTACTACAAATTGATGTTGCATTAGACTGGATGGGAGAAGCAAAGTATTTCTGCGCAATGAATCTGATATTGGGATATAAATGAAACAATTTGCCAATGGAAGACCAGGAGAAATGCGCGATCATCACCGCGCAGGGGCTGTACCAACTACTAGGATACCCCAAGGTCTTTGTAATGCACCTGCAACATTCCAGAGGTCCATGGACGCCATTTTAAATGACTTGAAGTTGCCATGAGTCATGGTGTTTTTGGATGATATATATGTGTTCAGTAGGACATTCACTGATCATTTACACGACTTGGAGGAAGTATTAAGTGACTATCTGCAGCTAATCTGAAGATCAAGCTGAGGAAGTGCCACTTCTTCAAGAAAGAGTTGGAATGCCTGGGATTCATTATAAACTCAAGTGGACTGCAAACACAAGCCCAGAAGATATAGGTTATAGAAGGGTGGCCATGCAAGAAGAGTTTTAGATATCCAAGTGTTCCTTGGAATGGTCGGATACTACTGATAATTTATACAGGATTTTGTGAGAATCGCTGAGCCCCTCTTTCATTTGCTGAAGGATTTGAAGAAAGGACTCATACTAGTTGAAGAGGCCTAGACATCTTTCAATGAGTTATGATGTTATCTGATAGATTCTCTGATATTGAAAATACCCAAATTTTGATCAAGAAGTTTTTAGTACAGACCAATGCTATGTTTATGGTAATTGGCGCCAACCTGAGTCAAGTAGATGAGCTTGGGGATGAGCATCAGGTAGCTTATGCGAGCTAGATGCTATCAGCAGCAGAACGAAATTACACCGTTACTGAGCGTGAATGCCTTGCAGTAATTTACGCCTGTAAACAGTTTTGGGTGTATATTCATGGAACTCACTTTAAAGTGGTGCTGGAACACTCTTCGCTACGTTGGCTGCATAATCTAAGAGAACCATAAGGGTGTCTGGACTGATGGGCTTTGAAGCTAAAGGCTTACGACTATGAGATAGTTCACTGAGTGGGAGCTTCTCACCAGGATGCAGATGGCCTATTAAGGTTACCAATGGTCAAGTGGTGTACCAACAAGTGGATGAGCTGTTCCAGAAGATGGTCAATGGAGAAATTGGGAACAATCCCCAAGAGATCCAAGGTGCACTACAGAAATCAATAGAAAACACCCAGATAAGGATGGACAAGTTCTTAAGATGATTGACGGAAACTTATTTTTATCCCAAGACCATCAGAAAGAGCGGCAATTGTTCAAGCCACACATAAGGTTGTTGGGCATGGAGGTTTGAGAAAGACGGCTGACCATATCTGCCAGTACTATTACTGGGAGTCTATCAACTATGATGTGGCCGATTATCTGGCTTGCTGTGTGGAGTGCCAGTTACACAAGCCTCACAAAAACATGAATGGATATTGACTAGTTCGCTCTGGATCTTCCTGGCATATGGGGTCCTAACGATGTGATGGGACCAGTGACCATGAGTAAAGGGGGAGTCAAATATATCATAGTTGCAATCGACCATCTGACTATATGGGTCAAGACAGGCCCTGAAGAAAGTGAAAGCTACTTGCACTGCAAGGTTTATAATGGAACAAGTTGCATACCACCATGGATGACCACAAGTCTTGTTAAGTGACAATGGAACGAATTTCATGTCCCATGAGGTCTCAAGGTTGAATGAGATAATGGGTTTCCAAAAAGTCTTGTCAGTACCTTATAAGCTGGAGATGAACGGACTGGTAGAAAGAGTCAATGGAATTCTGGCTGCAACGCTGAAGAAGCTGGTCACAGGGAGAACTTCCACATGGGGATCATATCTCAGTTTTGTGATGTTTGCATATAAAATAAGTCACCATACAGCAACGGGAAAAGCGCCATTTGGACTACTGTATGGAAGGAAGGCCGCGTTACCACCTATTATACAGTCAGTGATTGAACTAACATCGGGGATGAGTGCTGAGAAGTATCTGCTCCAACTTTTGAACATCCTGATTGAGATGCAATTGCAAGCATTTAATATGACCCTTGAAGAAGAGGATCAAGGCAAAAAAATGGACAATAAGAACTTACTGGCATTATCAGAATACCAAGTATGCGATAAAGTTTCCTATTGTGACATGTTTGGTTTCAGAAGAAGAAACAAGTTAAATGCATTGTGGTTGGGTATGTTTGATATTATTGCTAAGACAGTGATGGACGCCTATCTCATCAAGAACCTCTTAATGGAAGAATCGTAATTCAGGTCCATGCTAAATATCTAAAGCAGTGGATCAAAGAAAAAATTAATAGGGTGTTTCTGAAGGACCAATGAACCATTGAGATGGTTATGTCCTGGAATTTTTTGGTTAAGTCTTAAATAAGTACCACTGAACCAAAATTAAATGGTTATCTCAAAAAATGTGGCCTCTTAACCATGAAAACTGGTAGGTCAGAGTATACTTAGAAACCAGTTTAAGTGAATAATAAGATGGACCTCTGAATTGAGTGAAGGCCATGTCCCAAATTAAAAATAGAAAAAAAAGATTGAGTATAGTATAAGAAAAAACATTAAATGCACATAAAAAAGTCATATAACTTTATACTTTTTTTATTGGTTATCCTTGACTCAGGGATGATTCTGCCTATGTCGCCTCTTGGGGGAGGGAGGATGTATCACAGTAGGAGTAAACAACCCACAAAAATCTAAGTAAGACCTGATGCTAACAAAGGCTATATCTACTCAAAATTAAGTTCATTGAGTGGATGCTGATCCCTGCAAGAAAGTGACTATGGGAAGTGAGATAGAAATGTTGGTACTTGCAAATTGCAATACCCCAGATTGGGGAGAAAAGCAACAGAACAAGAAGAGGCACTCAGAAAATAACCCTGAGTAATCCCAATATGGCAATGGAACTGGAAGATTGGTCTTGAGCATTTTCCAATGGGTTTTGTCATGAACATTGGACATATGATCTGGCATTGTTCAAGGGATACTAGGCGTGGGTTGCCAAATCATGCCCCCAATTAAAGCCATAAGGAGAGGTACCAATAAGAAGCGCCAGATATGAGATAATCGTGCAAGGAGCAGATGGCATCCTGAGTTTACAACTATAAGCTTCTTGAATTCAAAAACAGAATAATCTATGGAATTTAGAGAGGCTGGAAGCTCATGGCCCAACTTTGAAGGACTTGGCCTGAAAAATGAAGAGCATAGGTTTTGTCTCAATCTAGGATGTTTGTGAGATTAAAGGGGTTCAGAGCTATGGAAAGAATCTTGGTCACTCAAACCCTTAAAACTGCATTGTGGAGCTTAAAAAGTTCATGATTTTTTATGGCCTGTTCAATTGAAATAACAGCTGGTTTATAAAATTGGCCAAGTCAGAAAAGTAACTCTGGAAGCAAGTTTGATCTAGTGAGAAAAGAATGATTGATCAATATTGGATGGCATTGCTTCAGGAGGTTTGACGATAATAGTAGGAATATCTGTAAAAGGAGCCAAATAAAGAAGATATTTTAATCTAATTTGGGAATTAATGACAGAGGGAGAATTGGCCACAAGTTATTTGAGAAGTTGCTACTCTGATTTTTTCAGGGTGGATGCCATTTCCAGTAGTTCTGAAGAAGGACTGCCCAAGAGTGTTTAACTGGAAGTATGAGTCATAGGGGGACCATAGAAGAGATTTCTTCATGCAGATCAACTCATTAATTGGAAGAGTTGAGCATTTTTATCAGACAGATTGTTGAGTAATTGCTTGTACCAAGAATCGTAATTTGACATATAAGCTGGATGAGAGGGGAATGTCAGACTTTTATAATAGTCAACATTATTTACTCTATTATTTATTAAGCTCTAAATTTTGGAGAAATTAATCACAAAGTTAATGAAATAAGCTCTTCAGAAAAGAATTAAGAAAGATATGAGCAAAAAAGTTATTATGAGAAAATAACAAGAGTGAATACAATTGAGTATTCTTAAAATGTGCTGAAAGACAAACATCAATGGGAGCGACCTCCTGTTAAGGACAATGAGGGAGATCAGGAAATCAAGGATGCCAGATCAAGATCCTGAATATGACAATGGGTTATATGCCCTGAATGGGGAAAACTAGCTTTCCAGGAATAGAATCATCACAATTAAATTGATCAGCCCAACATGACACTGGGTCATGAGGACCACGCTCTGAAGAGGTGGTAGCAAGGAGGAAAAGGAAGAGAGCCACATGCTGAAGGGTGTCCTAAGCATTGAGTGCAGAATGACTGTGCTCCGCTAGAAACCAAGAAATATTTGATCTGATCTGAGGTGGCATTCTCCTGTCCCATCATATCCTTTGAAAATCTAGGCAGAGGGGGGATGTGTTGGGATTTTTGCCCACCTTTCCAGCTTTCTAGATTATCTGTGGATTGCTAGGGGATAATTCCCATTGGTGAGTGAATTGGATATCAGTTGACCCCAATCTCAGGTTAATTATATTTGGGGATTTTAGGTAATTTATCAGGTTCAGATCCATTGGGGATCAGTCCAGGTGGATGCTTAAGATCTTGTTGGGCAGAGTTGCCAATGAAATGGGGACATCTGATAGTTGAACTATGATTAACTATCAGGTGTCTTGATTGGGACCAGTCAGGTTTCATCACCAACCAATTGGGAATTTAATGAGCAGTCATGAGGTGAGTGATGCTGACTGCAACTAGAAAATCAATCTTTTGGTTCATGACCTGTCATAATGGGTAAAGAGTCCCATTACATAAGCAGGTTTTCAGCCAAATATGGTTGGTTTGCTGGGATTAAGCAGGAAACATTAGGAACATTTTCTGGCTCTGTCTGTTTTAAGTCTCAAAGATGTCCAACAGAGGAATCCTAACCAGTCAGAGAAGACCATCACTGGTGAGACATTGAAGAAAAGTTCAATGGCAACAGCTGCCATTTCATGGCTGAGGAACCAAACCAAGGAGTTAGGCACTGAATAACTCTATAAATTCCCTGATAAATTACAATAATAAATGAGATAAATTTTATTAAAGATTAACAAGATCAATATTGTTTTAAGTTCTATTCACCTTCAGTAAAGTATTATTGTCATATAAAATAATTGGGTACTATTGTGTTGTATAAAGAGTAAGGATTGGGGATAATTAGAAGAGAAGCTGAACTTAGAAGATTATTTTTGCAGACTCAGCATTACAAGGATAAAGGCTGTAATTTTTGGATCTTAGAGTGGATCAAGTTAGGTGGATAAGGGAAGAAGTCCCTATAGTTGACATCAACAGTACTTTGTGGAGAAGTACAGGTTTAGTGTTGGCCCATTTCAGGTTTATCTATTAAGCTACAGATAACAGTCAACATACTGTTACCAATCTACTATCAACTACTATCAAACAATGTGAATTGTGCACATATCAAACCTGTGCAGTTAACCTTCTGGGAACTATCAATTGGTGAAGAACCCAGGATTTTAACACCAAGCTTGTCTAAGCTATTCTCCAAATCAATAATCTATTTAAGCAGTCATAGAACACTGAGAAATTTGATGGTTAATTTTCTATCTTAAAATTCAATCAAAAAATTCTATTTTACAAATTTGATATTTTCTATGATAAAATTCTGTGGGATCCACCAATGGATGCCACAAATTCTTTGTTAAAGTGAGAAATTTACTTTATGAATAAAAGTAATTAATGATGCTTTGTTAAAGTTTTTTTATGTTTTTTATTGTTTAAGCAGGGCAAAACCAGGAAAGGTCCTTTTCTCAATACTAGTTTTTCCTATTTAAACTAGTTTGGATTTTGAGACCATGGGTATTTGAGGCAAAAGTATATAAATCTGAGTCATCCAAATTAGGAAATATAGGCTTTTGGCCTATCAGATCAAAGATAAATATTTTGAGGCAAAACTGACCCATGTGGTTACTGATTTGATGAATTGTATCCAATCACCAGTGAGTAAAATCTTCTCACCTCAGCGGTGGTCAGACTTGTGTGGTAATGATTGGTTAATTTGCACCCTATCATCATTGAGTAAAATCTTCTCATTTTGGCGGTGGTCAGACTTGTGTGGTAATGATTGGTTAATTTACACCCTATCATCATCAAGTAAAATCTTCTCACCTCAGCGGTGATCAAACCTGTGTGGTAACAAACACCCCAAATTTGGCTGAGAAGTTGGAGTAATTCTATTATTTGGTATTACCTTACTAAGCCAATTTTGGTTATAAACCATATTTTTCCAATAGTTAGGATTCTACTGAGAATCTGCCAAGGTCTTTTCGCCATGGGTACTCATATTATTGATAACCACAATATTATTTGAAGATTGGGCAGGTGATGGGCCAATCATGGTAGCAGATTTGGGGGCACTCATACCTCCAACATTCTTTTTCATAAGTAGAGAAGGAGATTGTCTGACAGATTCAAACCTCCAATTCAAATCTCCTCATTCCTAGCTCACAAACTCATGGCCCCTGGGCCATGTTATCCTAGTTTGTTGCCAGGTTTTTATATATATTTGTGGCCTGTTGGCACTCATTGGTGAAATCTTTCCCAGATCAATTAAATATCACTCAAGAAGAAGACCTCTGGCATTTGGGCTTGTCATTTGGGTGTTTGGGTATCCAGACTGGGAGGCTGGTCTAAACTTAACTTGCCACTTTCCTGATAATTTAGATTATAGGATTTATAATAGGTTTACTGGAATGTGAGATATATATACTAATTGTTTGTTTCCTTGTTTATAACTAGTTTTACAATTTGCTTTTAGGAGCTTATTAAAAAGCCAGCTGATTTTGATTATAAAAGATAATAAGTCAACAATAGATATCTAAATTTTATTTGGTTTCTTCCTAATAACTAACTAAAATATATTTTAGAATAGAATGTTTGGTGTAGAAATTACAATAGTATAGAATATTAAAATTTAAATTATGGTAAAATAAACTTCACTCATTTTTACTTAATGCAGAGAATAAATTGAGTTAAACCTATATTCCATATATAATAAATATTGACATTGTTGATATCATCTACAGTTTTAAAAAGATTACTTATAAAGAAAAGTTATTTTTTGCTTTATTTTTGAATATAGGTATGTTGGATATATACTTAAATAATCTAAACTTTATAAAAAGTTACATCATTGTTTAAAAATTATAAAATGGTACAATTTGTATGTTGATTATTGAATATTATCTGAATTACTAGATAAGAGTAGATAGTCAGATAAATTTTATATTAGTTATATATTATGAACCTGGTAAAATGATCAAAAGCAGGTCAATCCTAGGATTATAATACTCTAGAAGGGTGAAGAGAAATAAGGTTTTAGTGAGTAAAGGCTGAATATGACATGGTAATAACTGCAATATCCTTTTGGCTGAGACTATATATCCTTCTTTATATGGCACTTAGCTAGACCATAAATATAGACTAAATAGATTTTTACTCTTTTGGCTTCTCTGGTTACAGGTATAGAGTTAAAAATGCAAAATTTTGGGCTGAAAGCATTATCATTATTCAATTTACATATGCGGTAGGAGAAAATCTGGATAAGAGTATAAAAATTTAGCCCCCTCAATAATTTTTAATGGTTGATAGCTACTTGCTATATCCTATTCAGAATATAAATTGATACTATCTTATAACACATTTATAATCACACTAAAAGATACTTCATAGCTTGATGCTTTATATTTAATAGATATCGATTATATCTTTTAGATTACTCTACCATAAAAATGATTAGGGACATCATATTGAATTTGGTTACCGCTATACAAACTATGATTAATTCTATCTATAGGATATCTGATACATAATCTAGAATAACTAAATATAGTTAATTACCATGTTAAAAATATATCATAGATCTAGTTTGAAGAAGAGAATTTGAGTCTAAGGATTCTAATATAAATTTCTACTAAAAAGTTATATCTTTGCTCCATTTTTACACTTTTAGTTAACTACAACAAACTAGAAAAGTTATATATCTGCCATTAGCACTAATTGAACTTTACATAATACCTCACTATCTGTCTTTATATAATCTTTGATTCAAGTTGACTTTGATATAGTTATTGTGATAGCAAGCTACAGTTTTGAAAAGTTTTAGTATAGACTATCGATTATTTTTAATAGATAAAGTGTATCAAATACTACGAGTTTAGTATATTTTCTTAATTTCTAAACGAATGGGAGTTTTGTACGGATCTTTTACAGATTATGGGTGCTCAGCCAAATAGAAATGCTTGAGTAGCGTCAATAGAAACTATAGGCAATAATCATGATAACTATGATTAAGAGCTAGAATTATAGCTTAAAAATTTATATAGTTAGTCAAATCATAGGTGCTTTTTGTAGTAAATTTTAATTATCTCAACGTCTATAGAATCTTACCTGATTTCATAGCTTTTAAAATTGATATAGCTATACAAGTAACTTTTATGAGAATATAAGATAATTTTCTCTACGCGAGCGGAGAT
The DNA here is from genome assembly GCA_022478985.1 of Massospora cicadina. Classification (NCBI taxonomy): domain Eukaryota; kingdom Fungi; phylum Entomophthoromycota; class Entomophthoromycetes; order Entomophthorales; family Entomophthoraceae; genus Massospora; species Massospora cicadina. The sequence continues at coordinate 90,509 of JAKSZP010017128.1, forward strand.
GCAGATGAACTATAGTATTCGAAATAAACTTAACCCCTTTAAACAGAAAAGGGTGAACTTAAAAGGCAGAACACAAGATATAGAGATGCTTACTCACCATATCTTATTCCTGCAGTGGCATAAAACAACCTAGCTTTAAATCGGCGTTTGAGGATAACCATCTATAAAGTCTTATCGGCATGAATAAAGGTGTAAACCTCTATCAAAAAGAGGGAATAACATTAATAAAATTTATTGTCGAGGTATTCATTTTGGGCATAAGAATTCTAAAATGCGATCAAAAACAGGCAGGAACGGCAAGGTAAGAAGTTGTGACGGACGGGTGATGGCAAGATCTCAAACGCCGCGGCAGCAACGTATTAATTGGGGCATCAAAGAACCTGAAGCGGAGGACGCCTCCAGATTTTAATATGCCCCCTCCGGCAGGTGGTTATGATAGCATCTTCTCGAAAGACCAAGTCACACAAAGGGTCGAATGCACCGCCATGGACTATATAATTTAAATACTTAATGGGGATGGCCTACCATAAGGGGTTGAAGCATCACCACGTGGTTCCTCGGAATAAGGGGGTGAAGAGTGGGCATTAAGGCCTGCTTGTCACCGGGGGTCAGCGTTGAGTACACCGAGTGGACGGACTGGCTGCCTCTACGCAACCTCTAGGGTAATTAGCTGCATCATTGCGAGCTCACCATCTTGGGTTTAGGAAGGGCCTGAGGGGAAAAGTCCCAAAGCAGCAGCTGGGTGTCGTCACCGACCGAACCAAACCTATAGTTAGCTTCGTCGCAACGCCATGGGTCAAATGCAACCCCAGTAACCCAAGACTTATGGCCCTGACACCTGGCGACGATCTGATGCTCTTGTTTAGACCAAATGGTGACGAGATCGTCTTGACCCCCTGTGAGGATATACTTGTGGTCGGGGCTCCAGCACACACATGTCAACCCGCCAAAGTAGCTCGAGTATACATCTAACAGGCTGGCTATTTAATAGGAAGTATCAAGTATGTACATCTCCTCGCTAAAGTCAATGATGCGAAGACCACCGTCTAGGCTGGTCGCCGCCACAAGCTGGAAATCTGGGGAAAAGGCAAAAGCTAAAAAGTTAGCCAACCCGAAGTGCCCCACCTGATATGGATTTTGTGCTGACTTGCCAATGCGCTTGGGGGTTATGTTTAGAGTTGGCTTTGGCGGGCGGCCGCGTCACGTAAAAACTTACGTCAGCGAAACAGAGAGGTCGGCTTACAGTGAGTTGGGTGGCGGGATAGCCGGGGTGAAGGCTTGATCATCTTTGTCTTTGTCATAAAGAATCAGGCTACCATCAAGGTGCGACGCTAACACCTGGGTCTCGGATCCTGGAACCCATTTGATACTCGTAACGGCGGTCGGATTGATGACACCCTAATCATTAACAGAAAATAGTGCGGCCACGTACCAGCTTGTTCATACGTAGATACTTACTCGACAGCGGGTTGAACCAAACAATGTCCCCAGAGGAAAGTCCTAAAATCACATCTAATCGATCCTGACTCCTGGTCAACGGGTTTACATCATGGCACGTCACCGAGGCCCGGCAGAAGACAATCTGTGAGAGGACTTCTTTGGGATTTTGAAGGTCTGCCCAAAGAAACGTACGTCCCGATGCGTAGAATACATATGTTGCCTTGGTGGTGGCTTGGCATAGTCGCTCGGCCAACTGTTCATGCGCAATAATCTTCGCCACTAAGGATGAGTTTGTTTTAGCCACAGTCGCCTTAGAGCGGCGCCGAGGTCCAGGGGCAAAGAGGGAAAACCCTTCGCTAGCGCTTTCGGTGCTTTTTGATGAGTCAGGAGCAAGTGGTGCGGATGGCATCACTGGCAGCGGCAGTCCAGCAGCAGGCGATGGAGGGGAGGGTTTGCTTACTGAATCTTTATCCGAGCCAGCATCAGTTGTCAACAAGGTCTCTGTAGATCTGGAGGCAGCGCTTCCTTCCTTAGCGCCCTTGCTTATCGACTTGGGTTCTTTAAACTTCATGGACAGTAGAGAAATTGAAGAACCAGAAGAATCTAAACACAACGAATCTCCAAGGACGATGTCTTCAATAAGCCGGTACTTCCCTTCTGCAGAAATAAAGGCTTGACAGGCCGGGGGTGCAGCTTCGCCCATCATTAACAGTATAAGTTTAGGTTGAGTGATGCTAACTCAACGTATAGACTTAAAAGTAATTCAATACGCTAAACGATGCCAAATTAGAACCCCGAATCGGCAGAAGTTGTATGGCTCTATCCAATCTTCCCAAATTGTACTTTAAATTACTAGAGCTTTTCATTAGCTGGGATAGAGACATTTCAATGCATAGCAGGATTGCAATAACCCTTATCAGAAGCCTCGAGCGTACGAAGATATCCAACCCACGTTTTAAAAGAATAAATTAAAGTTAGAGTATAAATATTTCAAATAAACTGCCCTGAGTGATCTAAGCAGCAAACGGGCCTTTGAATGACTAGCTTAAAATATTTATTTTCCCGCTAACCGAAAGTATTCTGAGCTAAAAGTCATTAAAAAGGATCAGAACCCTTATAAAAATAAAAATAAACTTAAGAATTAAAGACTAAGGATGACACTATCAACCATTTTACCGCATCTGCTTATACAACAAGTTAGGCTTCAAAAAGGATCCACTAGGGCACCCAAGTACCTTTAAAGAGGATAAAGCTCGCTTAACTTACTCTTGTGACGCTAAACGGGCGCGACGACAGTTCGGGATCCTTTTTCGTTCGAGGTTTTCATTGCTAAGATCTTCATTCGGCGATTCTTTTAAATCACATGACCGTATTAGTAGCTTTAAATTCGAATTCGGCGGTTGGATGGCCTACCTTACACTAAATCTATTAGCAAATTGATGTTTGAAGGCCATTATCAATTACCAAACAAGAGGGGCGGAATTTTTGAAGCATCTTAATCTTAATCTTAATATTTATAAAAGTAAAAATAGAAAAAATACTTTTTAATAAAAATTGCTTTTCTTAAAGAGAGAAAATAATAATAAATAAAAAATATACAGTAAAAAAATAAAAAATAAATAAAAAAGTTCTATTAAAAAGTAAAACCCCAGTGGTAGAATAGGGACCTCTACCGCTGCCTCCCCGAGTTCGATTCCGGTAGAGGAACTTTGGGTAGGGGACGACTATGACTGTGTTGGCGTTGCGCACCAATGCCCCGAACCGAGATAGCGAATAGCAAAGGCGGTCCATGGAGTTCCTGGCCTATCATACGCTGCGCATGGAGGTTTTCCGGATTTTATCCTCCTTTCCCATTCATTCGATTTCCCCTTAATCGGTGCGGTATCGTCCCCAGATCGGCCCACCTCGAATAAAATTTAAAATATTAAAAAGTAAAAAAAATAATTTTTTGCCATACAATTCCATTAAAAGTTTTTCATGTATGACTGCAAGAAAAGCAAGGTATGCACATTTATATATAATTATATGTACAATCTATAGTTGTTTATATTATATATTATATTGTAAGTATATATATGTATATTATATATATATATATAAATTATATCTATATATAATGTACACATACTGTATATATTAAATTATATATATAGTAAAAATTATTCGAGGTGGGTCAACCTTGGGACAAATATACTGCACCGAGAATATTTTCTAGCCAGTACAGGTTTCAAAACATTATATATATAGTATTTTTTATTTTATTTATTTGAGGATAGCTGACCAGGGGACAGACACATCCAATATGTAGGGAAGAGGAAAATGGAAAACAGAAAAGGGAAGAGAGCACAAAACAAAGGAACTCAAAAGATATGAATTGGCACACTTGGGTGTGGCTAGGAGCCACAGGTGGTGGATGACTAGACCTTAAGTGGCATGGCAGCTCAGGGGCTAGTAGGGTGTACCACCTATGAAGACTGTGAGGTTTTCAATGTCATAATAAAGGAACCAGATTAGAATCTAGTTGCCCATCCATTTCTTCCATTTGTGTTGTAGTGATCCAAACAGCCAGGCTTGGAAGTAGTCAGCCAAATGGCTGTGGAACCTGATGATGGCTTGGTTGAAATTGTGGAGGATCCCATTGAAAGCATCGAGGGTAATTGTGTGAATGGACCATATTGCAATGCTCACAATTAGAGCCCTTAGCATCTGGGGGATAGGTGAGGCCATGTTGAGTGCCAGGATATTGCAGGATAGTCAGAATTCAGCTGTTAGTGATTGTTGAAACAAGTGCATCATGTTGGCCCAGATATGTGCAGATGGTGGGCACTCTTCCAGGTGGTGTGCTAGTGTGTTGGGTCTGCCGCAGATGGTGCATGCCTTGAACATTGAGAAAGTACGGTTGGCTGTTCTAAACATATGGTGCATGTATCACCACACTGTGGAGCACACTTGTAGGGATAAGAGGGGGCAGGTGATGAGGTCCCACACCTGCTTTTGGGTGCACAAGTCATATAGGATATCTTGGTGGTCTAGGTAGTTAATCTGGGAAAGAGGAAAGGGTGGTAGTGGGGCAGGCATATTAGACACTGTTTGTCCCCTGTGGAGTTACATATAACCAGTTTGAGGGTGAAAGTCTTCAGATTTCTGTGCATAGGAGAAGCTCCTTTCCCCTTATCTTAGGTTGTACAGGAAGCATTTGAAATACTGGTTGGTGTTGTATGGTTTAGTGGCAGTTGGATGTGTTGAAAAGTATTTCATCAGAGTTGCAGGGTTGGAGGGGGACCTCAGATGTAGTACCCTTACAAAGTTGGTTTGGACTGCCTTAGCCCAGTGGGGGGTGGTGGGTTGGGTGACGTTGTGAGAGCTACCCATGAGCCAAGGATTTGCATTGCTCTTTCCATGAAGTTGAGCAGCCCCATCCTGCCTTTCTTCTGTGGGCCATACATGGTCTCCAGCCTGACAGGTGCGCAGTAACCAGACCATAGCCAGTTCTGCAGGAGCTTGTAGACTGCATTGGTAAAGTTGGCAGAGAAGGGAACTGCGTGGGCAGCAAACCATAACTTTGACAAGATCAGGGAGTTGGCTAACACAACTCTTCCGGTTAAACTAGCTTTACTCCTCCGCATACATGTCATTCTTTTTGTGATGTTGTCCAAAATGTTGGTTTCAATGGTGTCAAGTGCATATCCACCAGCTTCGAGCCATATGCCCAGATGACGGACTGGGTTAGTGGCGTGGTGGTGTGCAAAGGGTAAACACAGTGGTTTTACGGGCTTGGATTGTTGTTGTGTGGTTGGATGTGTGGTTGGTTGGTTTGTGTGGTGGTGTGAGGGTGGGGCCCAGTTCAACCTGAATTTGCCCATAACAATTACCTCTGTTTTCTGTTTGTTCAGCATGGCGTTACTCACTGACTCATACTGGTGAATAATGCGCTCAATCGCCCTGGCATCCCTATTGCCTGAGACTCCAACAACGCAGTCATCAGCAAAGGCGTGCATTTTGGTTGGTAGTTGTCCCTCCAACCTGATTCCAGTGAGCTTTGAGTTTGCAATGTGGAGGAGAGTGTCAAGGGTAAAATTGTATAGTAGGGGGCTAAGCGGGTCACCTTGTTTAAGGCCCCTTTGGGGGTGATGGTGTCAGTTAGGAAACCTGGGCCTCTGATTGCAAACCTGGCTGAGCGCGTTAGGAGGAGTGCCCAGTTTATAAAGCGGGGTGGTAGGTTGAAAGCCTTTAGACACTGTTCTAGGTAACCCCAGTGCACTCAGTTGTATGCTTTCTTTTGGTCCAGGAAAGCAAGGGCGCCTGTGGGGTTAGCTTGGCAGACGTTGGCAATTGTGTGGATGTTATCCCAAATTGAGCGATTTGGGATGAAGCCAAACTGATGGGGGAGAGGGCTGTCTGAGCAATGCAACCCAGACGTTTAGCTATTATTTTAGTTAGTATTTTGGTGTCGGTATTGGTGAGAGCAATTGGACGCCAGTTGTTTAGGTCTTCCTGGTCTCCTTTTTTGAAGAGTGTGACCACATATGCGTCTTGGCTGCCAGGTAGAAGGATGTGTCTTCCAGGCACATATTCATAGTTGCCAGTAGTATTGGTGTGATATATTCAAAATATTTTTTGAAAAATTCATATGGTAGGCCATCAGGCCCAGGGCACTTGTTGCGTGGGGTTGATCTTATTACCTCCCATAGTTCATCTTTAGTGATGGGTGCCACAAGGTCTGCTTGACCAGCTATAGTGTCAATATTAGCGGATGATAAAATTTTTTCAATTTCTCTAAGTGATGCAAAATCCGCCGTGTACAGGTCAGTGTAAAATTGGTGTAATTCAGCTGATATTTCAGATGGTGTGGATGCCAGTGTGTCATCTGCTCGGTGGACCTGTGTGCAAGTTGCTGAAGTTGAAATTGGTTTAAAAGGCGGAAAAATTGGGCCATGTGAGTTTCTCCAGATAAAATATAATTTGATTTGTAGCATACTTTGGTGTAATGCTGGTGTTTTCTAAAGAGGGAGTTTACCTGTGTGGATAGCTGGAACCACAGGCAGCCCCATTGAGGGGTGTATCCCTCATGAGGTGTGTTGTTTTCTAAGTGTTGAAGCTGTCTGATAGCCTTGTTGATTGTTGTGGACATTGCGGCTGTTTTTCTGGAGTTCAGGTGGCAGGCTTTCTTGGTTGTGTGAGCCTTGAATATTTTCCACTCAGTGATAGGGTTCCCATTGGGTGATCATCTTTCTTGCTGTGTTGTTAGCACCATCTCAATCCAAAGTTTAAGCTCCGGAAGATGGATGGTGCTCAGGTGAACTCTGTGCCAGGTTGGTGGCTTTTGGTATTTTTCTGAGGATGATAATGCTATCGAGACCATCTGGTGGTTGGAGAAAGGGATAATTGTTGTTGTAAAATTTGATACCCAGTGATGGAAGTCTATAGGGGCGAGCATCAGGTCAATCTGGGTCATTGAGACCAGCTGGTTATTGTTGTGGTGGGGCCTTGTCATATTGGCCAGGGTGGGGGCTTGTTTGGGAATGGTGTTGCATAGGCCCAACGTTGCCTTTAGTATGCGTAGTTCCATGTGGCCATAGGATATAGCCTTAGACTTGGGCCAGTGGTCGGTAATGGTGTTAAGCCAGCAGTTGAAATCTCCCGCAAAAAACGTTGCCTCAAGGAAAGGGATTGAGAGGATATTGGAGAAAAATTTTTGGTGGTCATTTGGGGCATACACACACACCACAGTGAACTTTTCTCCATTCCACTCAAGATCTGCTAGAAGCAGCCATCCCTCCAGGTGGGAGGATGTGCTTCAGATATTTACTGGAGGGTCACGATTTGTTTGAATTACCACCCCACAGTGGTATGTCCAAAAGGATTTGGCTGGAAGGAGCATGGTTGACCATGACTCCTCCTCCCCGGTGGACTGTGGGGTTCTTGGATGGCCAAGATGTCCATGGGGATAATGTGTAGGAAAGCCATTTTTTGGCCCAGGGTGTGGGGGCCTTGGCTCCCGCGATGTTGAGCGTCCCTATGTTGATTGTGGTAGTCCGCACATCAGGAATGCTGGGGCGACCCACTGAGGTCACCCAGTTCCTTATCATGGGTCATACTGCGAGTATGGGGCCAATTAGCCAGATTGGTTCCAGTGTGTTGGTCAGTGGTCTTAGTACTGGTTTTGTTCAGTTTCTTCTGTCTCAGATTACTCCATGGAGTTTGGGTCTGGCGTGGGTTGGCTTGTGCCCTATCAGCAAAAATTTTTCTGCTGCTTGCCTGTGGGTTTGATGGGCAGAAACTAGGAGTCATGGTGACAGGGTTTTGTGCATGAGTGTTGTCACATTGTGATTGGCTAAAATGGTCTTCCATATCATTGCTTATCACATGTGATTGGCTTGGAGGATCCACAGTGGTGCAAGGTGTATCTGCTCCCATTTGGTTGGAGGTGTTTGATTGGTTGTGTCTGAAAAATTCATCATTTTGGTTGCATTGGGTTATATGTGGGAGATCTGATTGGTTATTCCACTGCGCTGCCATGGCATCCACCTGAATCTGTTCTGGGGAAATTGTGGTGCGGGTTTGGGTCTCAGCGGAACTTGCAGCCTGCTTGCAGGCAGTCTGTGCATGATGGCAGTCCTTGTGTGAAATGGGCTCAACCAAAGCGATGTCAGCTCTTTTGCCCCAATAGAAGGCGAAAGTGGAGTCCTTAATTTTGCCAAAAGTTGGGCTTGTTTTGTCCATATTGTCCTCACAAAATTCCGGTGCTTCAATCCCGCACTTGATGGGGCACGCGTGGTCTTTGTGGCCTATAGCTGAGCAGAATTTGCAGATAGGTGGGGTGTGTTCTGGTGTGATGCAGAAGGGGTGAGATACGCTGCCATTGGGGAGGTTGATGGTTGCTGTGCGGGGAATGAGGGTGATATCCTCTACCATGTCCTGATCAGGTTCTATAATGGCTATTGCCTTCCCTGTACACAGGTGGGGCAGGAGGGGGAATTTCTTGAATTCAAACTTTTTGATTATGCCATAACCTTTGAGGCCCCCACAGAGCTCATCCGCAAGGATATCATGGCGCACGGTGCTCAGGAGTCAGTCAAATATGATGAATAGGTCATTTGCCTCATTCAATCATGTGCACACCGTGCAGATGGTGCAGTCTTAATTGTTAATTTTTATGGAGAATATGACTTTCACTGCTTCCGCTGCTTCTTCCACGGACATGAACCTGACGTCCACCCATCCTCTATGTAAATTTTTATAATTTACCAAGATGGTGTTCAGCAAAGTTGCAGAGAAGGCCTCCCCCATTTTTTCCCACAATTTGAGGGAAGTATTGCTGACCATAATTCTAAGGCCATGCTCAAGGGAGGACAGGGGTTGGGAGTGTTCTATTTTGGTATATATGCCCATTTTTTGCAGAAAATTGCAAAACTCCAGATGCAGCACTGTACTCACCCTTTTTGGTGGGAGGGTGTGTCAACATTCCGCTGGGCGTTTTTTCCCGGCAGGTTGGGAGGGCTTTGGGTCTTTTGTGCTGGCCACTTTCACCCAATTGGTGTTGTTGCGGACAAATTTGCTCATATTTCTGGTTGATTGTCAATTTTGGAGAAATTGCATAGAATTGTGTTACTAAAAGTGATAGTAACGGGAAAGAAAAGCTTTATATATAGTATTATATATAGTATATAATATATTATATACAATTGTATATATAATTTATATATTAATATATATATATATAATTATTATATACTATTATATTTGGTATATTATAAATAGTATATATATTTATATATTATATATAATATTATATTGAATTTTATTTTGGGAAAGGCTGACCATGGGATGGACACTTCTAATAAACACCAACTACAAAACACCAAAAAATGAGGGGCACCACAGAGGAGCTGAGGCTACCTCCTGTTACCAGCGGGACTGCCAGTAAAAGGAAAAGGGGAGTGACAGTGGAGGCCTGGGCTAAAACAACACACAAATGATGGAAAAGTTTTGATGAGAGAAACCAGAAGGGGAACCAAGATGACACTAAATGGCATTGGTGGGATGGCAGGTGGCCAAATAGTCAAGCTTGAAAGTGATCCATGAGATGGGAGTAGAAGTGGCACACAGCTTCATGGAGGGTTGGGGTAGTTCCAGATAGTGTATCCAGGACAATAGTGTAAATCATCCATAGTGCTATTGCAACAATTAAGGTGCGGAGAAATGGGTGGATAGGGGAGGTCATGTAAAAGGTGAAGATATTTTTAGACAGGCTTAAAGCCTGCTCACGTTCCTGAAAAAAGAGGTGCATAATATCCTTCCAGATTGCCTGTGATGGTGGCCAATCTTCCAAGCAATGGACAAATGACCCATATTAACTGCATATAATGCATGAAGCTTGAGAGGCATTGGACCGCTCAGCCATGAGGTACACCTTTCTCAGGTATCTCCACACATGGGTACAAATCTGGGTTGTAAAAAAGGATGGTGAGTGTATTGCCAAATGTCCTTCTGGTTCTCCAAAGAGTATGGGATGTCCAGCTTGTCAAGGTAGTCCACACAGGCAATGAGGCGGGGATGTTAGGGTACAGGGTTTTTAAAATGACTTGCCCAAGGACTTCTTGTTTGAAACAAGGAGTAGGGTGACCCCTCTGGGTGGTGTGTCCACTGATGCTGATTCTCCACTCAGCGCTCCACATGGAGAGTAGAATACATTTGAAGTGGGTTGGCATCCCATGCAGGCCTGTAGCAGAGGAATGAGAGGAAAATAGTTTAGCAGATAATGGGGGTGGGTAGGATTGTGGAGGCCAAGGGTGCAGGAAAAGTTGGAGTGGGCCGCGCATGACCAGTGTTGGGCTAGGGGTGTGGGGTTGGTGATCATAGTGACCCAGGTGCTAAGTATTTTGGTGGCATGGGCCTTGAAGTTGAGCAGTCCCATACTACCACTATGGCGAGGGCCAAACATGACATTTAGGCGCACAGGTGGAGGACATCCTAACCAAAGCCACCCTTGTAACTGGGCATACAAAAAGTTAAAGAAAGAGGGGGAAAGGCGATGGTGTAGGCCACAAACCAGATATTGGACAGGAGCATAGAGTTGGCAAGCACAACCCAGCCTGAGAGGGTAGTCTGGTAGGCTCTTATGGTTGTGATGCACTTTGTGACATTGTCAAGGATGTGATGCTCCATTACCAATGAGGTGTACCCTCCCATCTCCAGCCACACTCCCAAATGGCGCACTGGACCAGCAGTGGGTCTTGGTATGAATGGGAGCTCAAGTGGGGTGATATGGGGTAAATGGGGCAAGTAAACCTGTGAACTAGCTACTGAAGCAGGTAGGTAATGAGGTGGTAATGACCAGCGGGCCTGGTACCTGCTGATGAGAATGATTCTGATTTTGGAGGCTTTAAGTGTGGCATTACTGACCTTGAAGTAATCCTGGATAGTTGCCTCTAGTGCACATGCAACATGGCTGTTAGACACCCCCACCACACAATTTTCAGCAAATGCTAGCATCTTGACCAGTGCTTGGCCTTTCACATGGACACCAACGAGTCAGACATTTACATTGTGTAACAGTGGGTTGAGGCTGAGTTGTATAAGAGTGGGCTTAACAGGTCCCTTGGCAAAGACCCCTTTGAGGGTGAACCACAACATTAAAGAAACCAGGGCCACGCACAGCCATTGTGGAAGATTCCATGAGCAACATCACCCAATTAATGAATTGGTGGGGAGGTGGAACTTGTGGAGGCAGGCTTTGAGGTAATCCCAGTTGACCCTATCATAAGCTTTCCGTTGGTCTAAAAACATAAGCACACCAGTAGCCATGGATTGGCAGACATTAGCTATGGTGTGTAAATTGTTCCATATTGATTGCTTGGGGATGAAACCAAATTGTTCTGAGGAGATTACATCAGAGGCAACTTCTCCTAGGTGGGTGGCCATAATTATAGTAAATAACTTAGTATCTGTATTAGTGAATGATATGGGTGACAGTTTGCCAAGTCCAGCTTATCGCCTTTCTTATACAGAGTTATCATGTAGGGATCCTGCCCCCCAGAAGGAGGCACGTTTCTAACAGACACTTGTTCATCGAGGCAAGCAATAAAAAGGAGAAATAATTAAAATATTTCTTGTAGAAGTCATATGAATCCCTTCTGAACCTGGGCATTTCCTGTGAGGTGTATTACAAATGGCATGCCAGTTTTCATCCTGAGTAATTAAATCCATCAACTCTGGGTATTGGGAAATGGTGTAAATATATGCACCATCAATAAACTTATTAATTTCAGCAAGTTTGACTAGATCAGATTGATACAATTTGGATTAATAGTCTTGAACTTTGACTACCACTTTGGCTGGAGCTTCTGCAACGGAGTGGGCTGGCCACCTCACCTGTGTGCAGGCCAAGCTCTGTCGTGGTGTGAAGAATTTGCAAAAAATAGGTGGAGCATGAGTCACCCACTGTAATATTTTTGCCTTAAACTGAACGCAAACGCAATTTTTGTGTTGTCTTATCAGTGCGTTGAGATGAGCAGACAATTCTGCCCACTCACAATCCCAAGCTGGGCTGTAGCCTGTAGCAGAGAAATTAGACTCCAGGTGGTCCACTTCTTCAAGCATGTGCTTAATGACCTCTGAGGCAGCCTGTGAGTAGTGCAATGAGAGGTGGCATGCCTGAAGGATGGTGTTTGCTTTAAAGGTTGACCAGGTGGAAATTGGGTCCACACAGAACGGTGTGGCAAACTCCAGTGATAAAGTTTTGGTGTCCACCTATGAGGAAAACCTGGGCAACATGATATTGGCCAGGCGAAGTTTGCACCACATCAGCATCTGTGCCTCTGGGTTTGACAAAGTGAAGGAAATCAACACCATTCTGTGGTTGGAGAAATTGACTTTTGGTGTAGTAAAGTGTGAAATCTGGGGGCAAAAGCTCATTTGGGCAAGAATGAGGTCAATGCGGGACATAGACCTCAGATGACCATTGTGCACATGGGGACAGGACATGTTGAGTAGCAGCGATGCATGTTTGGGGAGAGCATCAAAAAGCCCAAGGGTGGCTTTTAGAATGTGGAGTTTGATGTGCCCCTGCAGGGGCAAGCGTTAAAGGCCAGCGGTCAATGACCAGGTTGGCCCAGAAGTTTAGGTTGCTCACCACAAACGGGTCAGGTGGAAGTGGGAGGGAAGTTATGGCCAAGAGGAATTTCCGGTAAGCCTGTGCACAGGTTGGGGCATAAATATTAATGATAACATGCACTTCATCATCCCATGAAAAGGACATGACCAGCATATGCCCATCAAGGTACAAATTTTTAAAAATAAATTTAAAACTATGGGTTACATGTATAAGCACCCCACAGTGCAGCGATCAAAAAGAAAGGGAGGGGAGGAGCATGATTGCCTATGTTTCCTCAGTACCATGTGGACAGTGGGATTTCTGAATGGCCAGGATGTCCACAGGTAAATTATTCTTTAAAAAACTTAGTTTCCTATCCCAGGATGGCAAGGACTTGAGTCTGGCGATGTTCAACATCCCTAATGTGAAGAATCCCCCCATTGCACCTAAGGTGCAATGGGAAGGGCCCCTTGCCCTTTCTAGGCTTTTTTTCAGTTTTCTCAGCAGCCTTGTTTTGTGCAAAGGTCACTGGTGGAGTGTAATTGTCTTTAAGGATTGCCTTCACTTTAGATTTATTTTTGGGTTTGGTGTTTTTTGATTTGTGTTGACTTATTGGTGTGATGTGCTCCTGTGGTGCACCATCAGATGTTGACAAAAACTTGGGGAGTTGGGTAAGGGAATCAGTTTCAATCAGTGTGTAGTAACTTTGTGTGGGTGAATCTGACTCAAACATTTGTTCCACAGGATTGTGTCCCAATCTGATTGGTGAGCGGATTCTCAAGCCACTTCTGCTGTGAATGACTTGATGTTAGCTTGGGTCTAGACAGGCAGGATCATAGACGCTGCTGATGCCGCTGCCTTAGCCACTGCTCTATGGCCTGTTTGGGTTTTTTGTGCTCTTGTGAGGACATAGGTTTTACCTTAATGTAACACCCCTGTGCGCCCCATGGGAAGGCAGCGTCAGTGTCAATGGGCAGTTTGTAATGGGAGTCAGCACTTCCCATTGCGTTGGGGAGGATTTCATTTTGATTGATTCCCTCTCTGGAAGGGCAGGTGTGCGCCTTATGGCCAAAAGCATGACAAAAGGTGCATATAGGGAGTGCGCTATCCACCATAATGTGGAACAGGAATGATTCCTGCCCGTCAATATTCAAAACAGTGGTGTGGGAATTTGGGTTAAGTCTTCCACAATGACTTTGGATGGGGTAATCACTGCAATTGCTTTGCCCATGCACAGCTCTGTCATAAGCATGAAGCATGTATTTCAAAGGAGTGAAGTTCCCCATAGCTTCTTAGCCTAAACATGAGGTGGTGCTCCAGCACTGTCCACTTCATCGTTGTGGGGAGAAAGTCAAACGTGACAAAGATTTGGTTGGATTTAGTCCAGCACGTGTGCTTCATTTTGACTACCTGTTGACAATATGGGAGATTGAACACCATGAGCACTTGAGCAAAGTCATCCACGGCTTGTGTAGATTCAAACTGAGATACAACCATCTGTGGGTTATAGAGTGCAGTGCAACATATACAACAGCTGGTAAGTGGTTGTGCACATCACAAAACTTTTTCCAAAGTTCCGTTAGGTTTATATCCAGAAAAACTTGAACCCCATGCTCCACTGATGACAGGGGTGGAAATGCGGAGTTTTGATGAACTGATTGCATTTGTATTGCCAGGCTAAAACCTCTGGCAAAATATTCACCACTGTTTTCTTTATTTTATCTAGGCCACCAGAATCACTGGGCCATTTACAAACTTTGGATGGTGCAAATACTGACTCTGTGCTCATTACTATGCTCAACTAACCTTTACCTGATGTTGGATGCATGCTCATCTCCTCATGTTGATTATCAAACTTACCTAGTCTTGAATTGGATCAGTTGCAATAGCGATTTCAATGAGAAAGAGAAGTTTTCATATACAATGTTATAAATACTATATATATTATATATATTATATATATCTACATACTTTGTATAATTGTACGTAAGTCTTTTCTTTCTGCTTGATCTCATTTTTGAGCAAAATCTATAATTAAATTTAATTTACCACCGCCATCTGGCCACATCCATTTATCAATTGATATCCACAGATCTGCTGCCTGCTGCTCCAGTGTGGGGCAGCGGTGCTCCACTGCCTAGCATTTTCTGCTCCGCAGGCAGATGCGTTTGAATGAGGTTAAGTATCATGCCAGCTCTTCCAGCCAAACTTGTATTTCCAGGACTTAGCGCTCCACCTTGTGCAAATTCACCTTGCTTGCCCCAATCCTCTTGCCCTCCCTCACTCCAACATTTGATTTTTCCTGTGTCAACTATGGGCATTTATTACCATTTGCTGACAAAGCAATAATTGAACTTGCTATCGTTGCATTTGCGCTGGCTGGCCTTATTAATTTCCACCCATTTGAGGGCTATTTTGACATAGGCTTCCAGATGGAGGAGGACGCTGCAGCTGCAGCTTTGACTCCACTTATTTACAAAAACACTCCCATTCCAACTACATGTACTCGCCTCCCTTCTGAAAAACACACTGGTGGTGTCATTTGCTCCCTCCCTTCC
Source organism: Massospora cicadina (assembly GCA_022478985.1). Taxonomy (NCBI): domain Eukaryota; kingdom Fungi; phylum Entomophthoromycota; class Entomophthoromycetes; order Entomophthorales; family Entomophthoraceae; genus Massospora; species Massospora cicadina. The sequence continues at coordinate 105,602 of JAKSZP010017128.1, forward strand.
CACCTACCACCCCAAATTTTGTATGAACAGCTGATGGCAGGGCTTTTGGCTTATGGCACTTATCCCAACCTCATCTTTGCTGTTCCCTCTGGTGCAGAGCACCTTGCTTCCCCCTCACGCAACTGTCTTCATAATCATACACCACCCTGCCATAGCCCAACAAATCCCCCATGGTCATATTGCAGTGGCGCCTGAGCATTTCTTTTGAGCTCATGTTGATAATGGTTGCCAAATTTTTCCCAATTGCTTTAAGTTTGACCATTCAAAAAGACCTGCCCGCATGCCACTTCCTCTGATGCAGCTTCTGGATCCTTTTCAGTGGAATCTGAAAGGGCGTTTTGTTGCCCCCTCCCACCTGACATTCTCACTTGATGTGCCTGAGTGGGCAATCTGCCCCCACCAAAACATCCAACCACATTAACCTATCTGAATTCAACCCAGCCAATCAGAGCCAAACTTGGACCACCATTTTTAACACACAGGTTCTTGCCAATACGTGACAAACAAGTTGAGCAGCATCAGCCATGTCACCAACCACATGACTGATAGTCCCGCAGAGAACCACCCTCCCACCTGTGCACCATTTCCCAAATTTGCGATGCATTTGCAGACTAAAGTTCCAGCGATGCTACAAGAGAGCAGTAAGGTCTGTCCCCAAGATAGTGCCACAAATGAGGCCAAAGCCTGGCTAGCTCACTTGCAGAGCTCATTGTTTGGGTTATTCTGACTAAAATTCCTCTTATAAGTTAAACTAAATTTTTAAAGCAAGCAATCTGATTTTTATTGTAGTTTTCCTATTGAGAAAACGAAACTGTATTTGCAGTTGCCATTTTCTAATTTTAAAACATTTTTGATAGTTTAAAATAATAAAAACTTAGATTAAGCTCTCAAATGACATCCACATTGTTGCACGTGAAAGTCTTGAGTCTCACATAATGAATACTTGGAGGATTTGAGACACCGGTCATTTGATATGCCAGATCAGTCCTCATTCTCAAATCCCCAAATCCTTACCTACGATTTCCATTACTAGTGGTTTTCCTTATTGGTCCAAATTTTGAAATCCAACCTTTAAATTTGTGCGCAAATTTGAAATGATATTCACAAGGTTGATGTGCGGATCAGGCTGGCCCTGATCTGTCACACCATTTGCACCCAAGCATCTATCTATTTGCCTACCACCAACCACCCAAATTCAGCCTCCAATATTCTCGTGAACCAGAATCTTTGGGGACTATTGGATGATGTTGACAGTTTAGGTAAAGTTATCACCAATAAGGAAACTGGTAAACCTCTCAGCCAGTTTGATTATGAATGAGCCAAACTTTACAATTCTGATTTTGGCAAAAACCTCTCTCCCAAAAAACTTGCTCCTAAACCTAATGCTGTCTCTTACCAAAGTGACCACCAGCTCACCTTAGAAGCAGTGGACTCATCCCATTGCCCAAACCTTCACAAAGTGGTGGTACATTTAGTAGACCAATTCCATCAAGGGCTAAGCACAATCAGCTACCCCCTGATTTTCCCAAAGTAGCTCAGGAGGAAATCACCAAATTGACCAATGATGCCAATGTGTAAGTCCCAGGGAACGTCCTCTGGGCGTTGATTGGGCCATCTTTCCATTCCCAAGCAAGAAAAAACCAAAGAGGATGGCTGTACCCCTCGTTACTCAGGGCAATCTTGCTCATGTGGTAGACGTGTGCTAGGTAACAGCTCTTCCACTTTAGATTCCACCTCCAATACCCACACTCACCTCAGCAGAACTGTTACAAGGAATCAGCGAAATCTGCACCAAGATCATCAAAATGAAATCAATTGGAACTAAATTGAGTGGCAATCAGCCCGATGTTCAGATTTCAAATGGTCAAAAGGTATGAAGACCAAATTTATTGGCTGGAATGCCTGACAATTTTGATTTGGTTAACATGACAATTGGAAAAATCACCACCCTCCCAAAATTGTTGGGGATCATCCTCAATGGGCAGGCAACAGCATCAGACACCATCAATGAGGGTTCAAAGCTCCCTGATGGCAATTCAGGTGTTGCACCTGAGGCAATGCCACTGACTGAACGAATAGTCCAGCAACTGAGCGCGGGTGGGTTGGGCATCCTGAACCCGTTCCCAACCAAATGTGTCATGTGAACATGATATAATAGTGGGGATCAACCCCAAAGACAAGGCTGGGCGCCTGGAGGCCCAGAAGGTGAAGTTGCAGGCCCTTCCTGACCTGAAGAACACCCTGGGCCAATGCTGGGTCCAGGCGAAATATGCCCAGGTGGGACCAGCGGTGCACCAAACGCCCAGCCCTGATGGCAGCCCAAGCATTAAAATGAACTATCTACCAAATTAAGGTGGATGGTTCAGTTTGCTTAGTTTTGGAACAAGGGTTCAAAACCCATTCCTGCTATGAAATAACGCGCTTGGGTCAAATTCAACTTCAGGTGATAACTCAAGTGAAGTCAGTTTCAGCCTATTTTACTAACTTGGATGGAAGTATCGCCCTATTGGCGAGTCGCTGCTTGGGCCCACTGCAGCATAACCCCAATTTCCCTGTCTGAGCTTAAATACATTTTCCCTGAACAACATTCCTTGTTGGTCGACTTCCCAAATAAACCTATCCCCTGTTATAAGTCCTTTTTTTATGATATTCAGAATGCTCCTGTGTGTGAACCTCTTTAAGGAGGTCTCATGCTCCATTCCACTTGCCATTCCAAGTGCCATTCTGCTCTCCCCTCATGCACCATTTGTTTGCCCAGGATCCCTCCAACCTGGGCCGCCTAAATCTGTCCAATATGTGCACCACGTTGCCCTTCTATGGGGTTTTATTATGAAATTTGCAATATTATGCCTCAGTGGTTATTGCTCCAGCACCCTCTGCTGGTCTCTAATCTCTCTGGCACTAACGACTAGTTATCTGGTGTTGGGCCTGTGCACTGAGCACCGCCACGCTGGGAACTGGAGATTTATAGACACTCTCTTACATTAGTCGACCAACCACCCTTTCTTATGTGCACAAACTTTTTCTGCGTGGAACTTTTCTGAAGTGGAAACAGTGGCTGTCAGCTGTGGGCTCTGGCTGTCATTAGCTGCACCGCTGTTTCCTCATTTTTCCAAAGGTTGGAGCAACTTGGCATTATTTTGGTTGCCTTCAACTGGAAAGTATCCACCCTTCATGTTCATACCTGGTGGAGTCAGACACTTCAATGTCTGAAAGCTGTGATTCCCCAACTTTCCACCAAAATTACTAAATTTCATTCCAAGAAACGAATTTCCATCGCCAGCGCATTCAGACAATGCTGGTGGAATCAGTGCAGATGGGCCTGGTGGTTTTGGCCTTGGATAACGTTGGGCATTCCATCACAGTTTCAGGGATAGGGTCATTTGCATCTAAAAACGCGTTTTTTAATGAAACCCTGGCCTCTATCTCTGAACCTTTACTTTTGTTCATATGGCTTGGATGAGGACCCTATTCCTGTGTATCAAATTACCCCTGAGAACCCACGGTTGACCTCTACCATGATCTGGCGCACTCAGGAGGTGGAGAAGGAACTTCGTTTCAGATATAATCAAGTATATGCACCTGCAGAAGGCATGGTGGGGTATGTGGCCTCAGTATAAAGAGTGGCCAAATATCCCACCCCTTTTTTGATTCCCAAACCAATTCTGTGTGCAGGATTGAGCTAGATGATGAGAACTTTGGTGAAGTGTTGTCATTATCTTTAATAAATAAAGACCATTCAGGGTATTTTCTATTGACTGCCACCCTCTCCTCGCCTTAAGGGAAACTTACCACTACTATTTTGGTGGATACTGGCACTACTGGAAACTATATGGACCAGTACTTAGCCAACTACCTTGGGCTGAGTTACTTTCCAGGTGATGTGGTTAGAGGAGGGGCGTTTCAAGGTATTCCCACTCTGAAGATCATTGGAACAGTGGATTATCAGGTTGGCAAGCACCACTTGTCTGATCACTTCAGTGCGATCAAAAACATCCTGTTCCCTATCATTTTGGGTATGGTATGGTGGCGGAAGTTTGACGTAAGAACTAACCTGAAGGAGAATACCTTGTCTCTCACCATGAAGAATGGTCGCACATTTGTTGTACCTTTGTCCAAAGAAAACGCCCCAGGCAACTTGCCCCACTGGCCCCACCGTATCCCTTGTGTCCTTGCCTCAATGCAGAAGCCCTCAGTGGAAATCCCTATACCTTTTTGCTTGGAGGGTTTGGAATCCTCTTTTTGATGCAGCATCTGCCAACGCACTCCCTGGGCACTCTGAGTTTGATTGTGAATTTAAGCTCACAGTGGATCTAGTGCATATCTCTTCTCCTGTTTACCCTTTAACTGTCCGGGAGGAAGAGACGTTGGATGTGTGGTTGAAAGAACAGTTAGCCAAGGGTGCAATTTGTGTGTACCTCCCATGTATGCTCCCCTCTGCTCAAGAGAGAGTCTGATGGTACCTTATACCCATGCGTAGACTATGGTAACCTTAACAACGTTACTGTACCAGACCTCCATCCCATCCCTTTGGATTCGCAGATTTCACGTTATGTGGAGAAGGCGAAGGTCTTCTCCAAGTTGGATTGCCTCAACGCGTTCAATCAGATTCGTATTAAAAAGGGACAAGAGTTGTTGACTGCATTCTGTACCTGAAAAGGGATCTTCCAGTTTTGGGTCATGCCCTTTGGGCTTAAGAATGCTCCTGCTATCTTCCAACGCCGCATTGATGCAGCGTTGGGGGACCTGTTAGGGGTATGCGCGGTCGCTTACATGGATGATATCCTGGTGCTTTCCCCTGATCAGGAATCCCATGCAGGTCACCTTCAGCAGGTGGTGGAGCGGTTAAAGGCAGCCAGCCTTACGTTGAAAATATCAAAGTGCGAGTTCTTTAAGTTATAGGTCACGTTTCTGGTCAACGTTGTGTTCAACCAAGGACACATGATAGCTCCAGACAAGGAGAAGGCGATTTGTGAGTGGCCTACCCCCACCTCACTTAAGGAATAAAGAAGCTTTTGGGGATGTGCACGTTCCTTAAGAAGTTCATTACCAATCTGTCTGAGGTGGTGGCTCCCCTATACAAGGCTAGCGATGCCAAGGTGCTTCAGTGGTCCCCCACTTTGGAGGATGCTTTCCAAGCAGTGAAGTGCACCCTGTTGTCGACAACTGTTCTTTGCCATGTTGACCCTTCCAAGAAGTTCATTGTGTCAACTGATGCCTCCAACTTTGCCATAGTGGCCACCTTGTTACAAGTAGGCGAAGATGGGATAGAGCATCTGGTGGGATATCTTTCTAGGAATATGTCTTTGCCAGAGTTGAATTAAGCCGTTTACAACAAGGAGTTTCTAGCAGTGGTGGAGGCGTTGACTTATTGGCGTCACCACTTACATGGCTCTACCCAACCATTCTGTGTACGTACAGACCACCGTGCCTTGCTGTACTATCGCGCGCCTCATGTCCTAACCCCACAGCAGACCCATTGGCATGAGACCCTTGCCCAATTCACATTCATGTATGAGTTCACCAAGGGCAAGGATAATGGTTTGGCGGATGCTTCAAGCTGCAACCCTGCTTTAGCCCCTGACCTCAAGAAGGTAGAGGTGCACAACACCCAGGTTATGATCCCTCCAAGTAAAATTATGTCGTTGCTTCCCTCTCCCCTGGCTAACGGGCCAGCGCTTGCACCTCTGGATAATGCAGAGGAATATGGTATGTTCAGAAAGGTCGTCCTCTCTCAGCCTCTGTTGGGCGAATATGTCATGGTCCTTGAAAAGAGCGCGTCAAATCAAGAGGATTTATCCAGAGGCTATCACATAAAGGATGAGATGATGTGGTTCCAGGGACGCCTTTGGGTACCTGCTGGACCACTGCACCTGGACATCATTTGGGACCATCATGATGGAATCACCATTGGTCATCTGGGGAAAGCAAAGACCTTGGAGTTGATACGTTGCACATACAAGTGGAAGGGCTTGCCAGCTCAGGTGGGCCGTTATTGCAAGGAGTGCCTGGTATGCAACCAGATGAACCCTAATCGTCAACCTTTAGCAGGTTTGTTGGTACCAGTCCAAAAGGCTGATGAGCCCTGGACTTCCATCTCAGTTAATTTCATTGTGGAGTTACCAGTCTCAGATGGTTATGATGCCATAATGGTAGTGGTGGACCAGTTCACGAAGTTTGCCCACTTTATTCCTTGCAGAACCACCATAACCGCAGCTGAGATGGCTAGGCTTTTCGTTGCCCATGTGTTTGCGCTACATGGGGTTTCCCAAGAAATCATCAGCAACTGAGGCCCACAGTTTACCTCCATGTTTTGGGAAGAGTTGTGTAAAACTCTTCAGATTCGTCCTTGCCGTTCAACTGCCTATCATCCCCAATCAGATGGGCAGACTGAACGAGTGATCAGTGCTTGGAACAGTTTCTGCGGTGTTACAACGCTGCAGATCATTCAGATTGGGCTTCTCACCTTCCCATGGCCCAGTTCAGCTACAACAATACCTTGCACTCTTCAATTGGCTGTTCCCCATTTTTTGCCAGCCATGGCTTTAACCCCGCATTTAACATGGAGCCCAGCTGTGGGTCAAAGGTTGAAGCGGTGGTGGACTTTGCCAATACCATCAAGAAGGTCCACCAGGGGTTTCCACAAGCTTGGAGGCGGCAATGCAGGTGTATAAGGAGAATGCTGATGGGAAGCGCTGAGTAGGTCCTGCATACAAGGAAGGGGATCTCGTGATGCTTGACGCATGTAACATCCCTATCAAGCAGCCTTGCAAGAAGCTGGGCCCTAAGAGGATTGGACCTTACCGCGTTGTTAGAAAGGTGGGCCATGCCTCATACCAGCTGGATCTTCCCCCATCATTTTGGATCTTCTCAGTGTTCCATGAGAGCAAACTCACGTTGTTTGAGGGCCCCCCACCAGAGAATCCTGAGGCTTATCTCATGGATGGGGCACCTGAGTGGGAGGTGGAAGAGATAGTTGCCTCCCGCCGTGTTAAACAAAGACTTGAATACCTGGTATCATGGAAGGGCTTTGATGCTGCTGAAAACAGTTGGGTTCCAGCATGCAACTGTGTGCATGCCCAAGATCTTATTGATGCCTTCCGCCAGTGGTTTCCCTAAGCTGCCAGATCCCAACCCCAACTGACCATCGCTGCCATGAAGTTGGCCCCCGCCCATAAGAACTTTTCCCTGGTGCAAGCCCCTGGGGGGGTTGAGCCCCATCAGGAGGAGAGGGTAATGTCATGTGAACATGACATAATAGTGGGGATCAACCCCAAAGACAAGGCTGGGCGCCTGGAGGCCCAGAAGGTGAAGTTGCAGGCCCTTCCTGACCTGAAGAACACCCTGGACCAATGCTGGGTCCAGGCGAAATATGCCCAGGTTGGGACCAGTGGTGCACCAAACGCCCAGCCCCTGATGGCAGCCCAAGCGTTAAAATGAACTATCTACCAAATTAAGGTGGATGATTCAGTTTGCTTAGTTTTGGAACAAGGGTTCAAAACCCATTCCTGCTATGAAATAACGCGCTTGGGTCAAATTCAACTTCAGGTGATAACTCAAGTGAAGTCAGTTTCAGCCTATTTTACTAACTTGGATGGAAGTATCGCCCTATTGGCGAGTCGCTGCTTGGGCCCACTGCAGCATAACCCCAATTTCCCTGTCTGAGCTTAAATACATTTTCCCTGACCAACAAGGAATGTTGGTCAACTTCCCAAATAAACCTATCCCCTGTTATAAGTCCTTTTTATTTTATGATATTCAGAATGCTCCTGTGCGTGAACCTCTTTGAGGAGGTCTCATGCTCCATTCCACTTGCCATTCCAAGTGCCATTCTGCTCTCCCCTCATGCACCATTTGTCCGCCCAGGATCCCTCCAACCTGGGCCGCCTAAATCTGTCCAATATGTGCACCACGTTGCCCTTCTATGGGGTTTTATTATGAAATTTGCAATATTATGCCTCAGTGGTTATTGCTCCAGCACCCTCTGCTGGTCTCTAATCTCTCTGGCACTAACGACTAGTTATCTGGTGTTGGTCCTGTGCACTGAGCACCGCCACGCTGGGAACTGGAGAGTTATAGACACTCTTCTTACAAAATGTGTCTGCCCCTATGTGGGGTGGCCTTGGGGGATTCCCACCACTCATTGGGCCAAACGCTGTCGCGCCAACTGTTGGAAACATAGCTGAGCCTTGGTTTGGACGTTTGAGGTCAAACTTACAGTGACTCAGCCCGCCACCAAATTTTTTGATTTCAGTTCCCAGTGAACTAATCTGCTCATTCCTGAATAATTTTCCAGTTAGGTCAAAATTGAGGGTCCCAATCCCAGCTTGTTACTACCCCAATTGACCGCTATTTAATTAGTTGCATTGCACTGAGAAAATTGTTGGTCAATTTTCTTCCTTTTCCTTTGCAAATAAAACTTTGCCAAAAAAGTAATCAATTTTTTTATTGTGTTGATTTGCTCTAATTGCATCCCCAATGGCTTTCCCCTGGTGGCCCATTGGTCCATATACTGGATGGGCTCTACCAGTACTTATGGTCACTATGGCCCCCTCCATCGTTGATTGGATTCAGCAAGTCAGATACTTCTGGCACTTTAACCCTGCTATAATGAACCTCTGACAACAGTATACGGGGATCTTGTAGCCTTACATCCACCAGCTACAAGTGAGAATCTGTCTCCTTGTCTCCCCAGTTGAGACAACCCTGTATGCCAATGAACTCATTGAAACTATTTCTGTAATTCCGCCCCCTGCAGCAAGACCCCTGGGTATGGGTTGGGCTCAATTTGGGCTTTTCATCAGGATCATTCTCACTGTTGTTATACACCAACAATTCGTCATTTTGCGATACCTGGCTTCATACAACGTCATTCAGTCAGCAATGCCTCTGGAATTCTGGCTTGCTTTTTGGGTACTCACGCATCCCAACTGGCAGGCCAGTCTAAACTTCTTCTGCCATTTCCATGACACAATGACACAGTCTTACATGTTGTGGAACTAGCAGCATTCAACTAAATCTCTAAAATCACCCTGCAAATTATAACCAATTTGGCCTAACTCCCCAATACCCCCTTCAAGCTGAACACCACATTGTGGAAATAGTTGATGTTGTCTTCCAAGCAGATCTTGAGGAAAGTTACCCATATTTTACTCCCATCCACCCCTACCATGCTGATGCCCCAATGCCCTGGCTCTCTACTTTTGTCCACTACTAAAACATTATGATTCTATCATAAAAAATAAGCCTGTAGCAGATCTGCCTGACCCCCTCCCCTCTGCTGTGGTAGGTTAGCAGTATTCTGCTCCCTGCCTGGTTGGAGTTTTGTTTTGTTTTTTGTTCCATTCACTCATTTGTTTGGTTCTTTTGCTCATCAAGTATTGGTAATATCTATCCCCTAGTCAACATACCTTGAATAAAATTTAAAATCTAAATGTATGATTGTATGTATGATTGTATATAAGTGTGTACACCTTGCTTTTCTTGCAGTCATACATGAAAAACTTTTAATGTAATTATGTACCACAAAAAACTATTATTTACTTTTTAGTGCAACTTTTTTTGTTTTTTACTATGTATTTTTTATTTTTTTTATTATTTTCCCTCTTTAAGAAAAGCAAGGTTTTTAAAAAAGTATTTATTTTATTTTTATATTCTACTTTTTAAATTTTAAATTTATTGTGGGGAAGGCCGACCATGGGATGGACACTTCCGAATATGACTCAGATGAGACAAAACTTAGTACCAGGGGAGGCACCCCAGAGAAGCGATGCTATCTCTTGTTGCCAGCGGGAACGCCACTTATGGGAAGGGGGAGGGAACGTGTGTAGGGGCGTAGCCACTATTGAGCACATGTGGAGGAAGGGGTCTGATTTGATGAACCAGACTGGGAACCAGGAGGAGACCAGCTGTTGGCGACGTGGTGGGAGATATCCAAACATCCACGCTTGAAAGTGATCCACCAAATGAGACCAGAATCTGTGGACAGCTTCAGGGAGGGTGGGGATGGATCCGGCGATGGCATCCAAGACAATCATGTGGATAGTCCACATGGCGATTGCAACCACCAGAGCACGAAGGGAGGGTGGGAGGGGGAGGCCATTGATGAAGCAAACATATCTCTTGACAGACTGAAGGGATGTGTTTGATCCTGGCCTAGCAGACGTTGGACTTCGCGCCATATTACTTTAGAGGTGGGGCACTTCTCCAGGCGGTGAAACAGCGTTCCATACTGGCCACACATGACACAGGATGAGTGTAAAGCATTAGAGCGCTCAGCTGTACGATACACCCGCCTCAGGCAGCGCCACACATGGGAGCGGACTTGAGGCTGCAACAGAGGATGGTGTGCGTATTTCCAGATAGTCTTTTGGGTCTCAGTGGAATAAGGGATGTCCATCATGTCCAGGTAGTCCACCCTGGATAGGACTTGGGGTCGAATGGGGATCACGCCATCATGGATGGGTAGCCCCTGTACCTCTTGTGTGAACTGAGGAGAGGGGCGGCCTCTTCAGGTTGTATGTCCACTAATATGAATTCTCCACTCTGCGCTTCGCATGGAGAGTAGGATTCGTTTGTAGTGGGTTTTGGTCCCGTGAGGACCTGTGGCTGATGTGTGTGATGCGAGGTATTTCATCAGGGAGTGGGGGTTTGATAGATTGTTGAGGCCCAAGGCTTGGGAGAAGTTGGAGCAGGCCGCGCGGGACCAGTGTTGGGATGGGAGTGTAGGAGCAGTGACGGCCGCAATCCAGGTGCCCAGGATCTTGGCGGCATGGGCTTTGAAGTCAAGTAGGCCCATGCCACCATGATGATGAGGGCCAAACATGACCTCTAGCTGTACTGGTGGAGGGCGGCCTGACTAAAGCCAACCTTGTAGCAAAGCATACAGGGATTTGAAGAAGCTTGGGGAGAAGGGGATGGCGTGGGCTCTGAACCAGACTTTGGATAGGAGCATAGAGTTGGCAAGAACAACCCTGCCAGTGAGGGTAGTAGGGTGGGCTCTGAGAGAGGCGATTCGCTTTGTCACGTTGTCCAGTATATGGCACTCCATTACTGCTGACGCGTATCCTCCTGCCTCCAACCACACGCCTAGATGGCGTACCGGTCCTATGGTAGGTCGTGGCACAAAGGGGAGCACCAGTGGAGCGGTGTGTTTTGAGTTAGTAAGGCGTGGACTTGGGCGAGCAGATGGGCTGGGTTGGGAACTACTTGCTGGGGCCCAGCAGTTCTGAAACTGACCAAGGAGGATGATTTCAGTTTTGGAGGCGTTTAGTGCCACATTGCTTACCTTGGAATATTCCTGGATGAGGGCTTCAAGCGCGCGTGCATCTTTGTTATTAGACACCCCCACCACGCAATCATCTGCAAATGTCATCATCTTGACTGGGGTTTGGCCTGGCACATGGACCCCAGTGAGTTGGGCATTCACATTTCTCAGTAGTGGGTCAAGGCTGAAGTTGTATAAGAGTGGGCTCAGGGGTCCCCTTGTCACAGGCCCCTTTGATGACAGATTACTTCCGTTAGGAAACCTGGGCCGCGCACTGCCATTGTTGCAGATTCCGTGAGCAGCATCACCCAGTTAATGAAGCGGGGAGGTAGGCGGAATTGTTGGAGGCAGGCCCTAAGGTATTCCCAGTTTACTCTATCATAGGCCTTTTGTTGTTCCAAGAATACAAGTGCCCCAGAGGCTGTGGACTGACACACATTAGCCACAGAGTGCACGTTATCCCAAATTGACCTTCTGGGGATGAAACCAAATTGTTCTGGAGAGATGGTGGCAGATGCTACAGTCCCTAAACGGTTAGCCATGATTTTTGTTAAAATTTTGGTGTCTGTGTTTGTTAGAGAAATGGGGTGCCAGTTGGCTAAGTCTAGCCTATCCCCTTTCTTGAAGAGTGTGACTGTAAAGGCCTCATGTCCTCCTGGTAGGAGGCGTATTTCCAACAGGCTTTGGTTGAGTGAGGCTAGCAGCAATGGGGATATATATTTAAAATATTTTTTGTAGAACTCATATGGAATGCTATCTGGGCCTGGGCATTTTTGGTTTGGCACACCGCAAATGGTAGTCCATAATTCATTCAGAGTAATTAAATTAATTTTTTTGGGTATCAGAAAATGGTGCGGATATGAGCTCTGTAGAGAAATTCTGCCATTTTGGCTGGCTGAATTGGTTCAGCTCAGTATAACTTGGAGTAATATCTTTGCATTTCAATTGCCACTTTGGCCAGTGTATCCACAATAGAATTATCCGATCTTCGCACCTGTGTGCAGGCCACACTCTGGCGTGGTGCAAAAAATTTTTTGAAGAAGTATGCAGTGCACTTGTTGCCTTTAGTGATGTGTGTGGCCCTGTATTGGATACAAACCCAATGTTTGTGTTGCCTTTCAAGTGTGTTGAGGTGGGCTGCTGCCTCCACCCACTTCTGGCCCCATGCAGGGCTATATCCTGAGGCTGGAATGTTGGACTCTAAGTGGGCCAATTCTGCCAGCGCACATGATATAACCGCCGATGTGGCTCGTGAGCATCTGGATGAGAGATGGCGATAGTGGCGGATGGTGTCTTCTTTGAAAGTTGCCCATGTAGAAATAGGGTCCACGCAAAACAGTGCAACAAACAATTTTTCCAAAGTTGCCTCTTCCACCCACATGGAAAATCCTGGCGACGCAAGCTCTGGGGGGCAGATTTTGTACCAATGTGGGGCCTTTGCAACTGTGACGGGTAAGTGGTATATTATCGAGACCAGTCAGTGGTCGGAGAATTCCATTTTCATTGTTTTGAAGTGGGAGATGCGGGGTTGGAATTTTGCCGGTGCTAGAATAAGGTCAATGCGGGTCATGGACCTTAATTGGCCATTGTGGATGTGGGGACGCATCATGTTTTTGAGCAGTGGGGCATGTCATGGCAGCGCATCCATTAACCCAAGGGTGGCTTTTAGAACGCGTAGTTCTACGTGACCCTGTGGGGCATGGGGTGATGGCAGCCACTGGTCCATTGGTGAGGTTAGCCAACAGTTCATGTTGCCAATTAGGAAAGAATTGGGGGGTAGCAGGAGGGATTTGACTGATGAGAAAAATTCCCAACGCTCTTATGCACCGTTTGGGGCGTAAATGTTGATGATTGTGTTTGCAACATTGGCCCATGAGAAGGTGACAATGAGCACTCGGTCATTTAGGAATGTTTCTGAAGATGTAAATATGAAAAAATTGTTTTTCTGAATTAGCACCCCACAGTGCTTTGACCAAAAGGATAGGGATGGTAGGAGCATTGTTTTCCAAGCTTCCTCGGAACCTCGTGGACAGTGGGTTTCCTGGATGGCCAGGATATCCACAGGTAAATTATTTTGTAAAAAACTCAGTTTCCTAGCCTGGGATGGGGAGGCCTTGAGTCCGGCGATATTCAGTGTCCCTAGAGTGAAGGTTTCCCCCATCGCACCTTAGGTGCGAGGGGTGGGCCCCTGGCCCACCAGCCTCTTCCAGGTCCCCACGGGCTTTCACAGCAGTACGGGTATTAGCAGCAACGCTATTGGGGTTTTTATTAATTTTTGTGGAAAGAGTCGCATTGGCTTTGGCCTTTGCTTTTTGTTTTCCCAACGTCGGACGAATTTTTTGCGGTGCGGATAAGTTCAGTGCACCGTCGAGTGGGGCAAAAAAAAATTTTTCAGTTGGGATAGGTCCCAAGTCAGTTTCGACCGGGGCTTGGGTGCACAATTGGGTGAGATCAAATCTCCTATCAGATCCTCAGATTGAGTGGCCCATTCAGCATGGGCCTCCCAATCTGATTGGGTGATGGATTCCCAAGTTGCTTCCACCGTGAAGGTCTCCATATCCTCCTGGCGTTGTGAGTGTGGGATGGTGGTGGTGACCTTGGCCGCTTCCTTGGCCCCGGTCCTATGGGCCTGCTTGGCCTTCTTCCACTCCTGCAGGGAGATGGGCTTTACCAATAGGTAGCAGCCTTGTGCTCCCCACGGGAAAGCCTCTTTGGTGCTTGCGGTTGGTTCGTAGTGCGCCTCTCCACTGGCCATGGCCACCGAGGGGTGCTCTTGGAATGTAACACCCTCTTTGATGGGGCACGCATGTGCCTTATGGCCAAACATATCACAGTGGGTGCAAATGGGGGGCGCGCTGTCCACGGTTACCCAGAATGGGTGGGTGGTGTGCCCTGCAATATCAATAAAGGTGGAGTGCGGGATCTGGGTTAGGTCCTTCACGATCTCCTCAGTTGGGGTCAGAACTGCGATAGCTTTGCCGGTGCACAGGTGTGGCATCAGCATGGAACATTGCATTTTGAAAGATTGTATTTCACCATATATGGTGAGACCATATTTCAGGTGTTGCTCCAAAATGTCACGTTTTACCGTAGTAGGCAAAAAGTCAAATGTGAGGAAAATTTGGTTTGATTTTATCTATCTGGTACATTTAGTTTTGACAACCCGTTGCCCTTCGGGGAGGTCGATCACTACACGCACTGCTGCAGCCTCATCTGCTGCTATTTTGCTTTCGAAACCTAGGTCCAGCTAACTGCATAACATGGAGTGAGGTGCAATGTACACCACGGTTGGGAAAATTTTGTGTACATCTTCACAAAATTTTTCCCATAGGGCTATTTTTTGGATATCCAGATACACACGGACTCTGAATTCCACTGACAAAAGTGGCTGGGAATGTGGCATGTTGATGTACTGGTTGCATCGTGCTTGCCACATGAGTATCTCCGGGGAAATTGTGACCGCCAGTTTTTATAGATTTTTTTCTATTCCGCCAGATTCTCCGGGGTGTTTTCAAATATTAGAGGCCGCAGGCCTTCCGCCTGCTCCTCTTGCCTTGCTTGCCCAACTGCTCCCAGATATGGGCGCAGACTAATCCCCTCTATGAGATTATCAAACTAGATTTAGTCTTGAATTGAATGGGTTACAAAAGTGTTTGCAACAAGAAAGAAAAGTTTTTATATTCTACTTTTTAGTCATACTTTAATTAAATTGTTATCATACATTGCATAAGCTAAATTAGTAGGTTAATTTAGATTTTCAAAGATAATATATATTAAAATTTCTCATATGTTTATACAATATTAAACAACTTTTTATAAAAGTTTTACTGTACAGAGTTATCAATAAGTAAAGTTTTTGATTATTGAAATACAATTGTAAATTGACAAAACTTTTTTCTTGTTGCTTATATATATATTTTTAGGTTTTGCTTGTTGGTAAATTAAGTTTATTTTGGCCGATTGGTTGGTGTTTTTGGTTGATTTGATAAGCTCATTTGGGCTCTGGCAGAATGTTTGGTGGTATATTATTTGATTTGATAAGTATTTTTTCAATTTAGGATTGATTCGATAAATTTAATTACTTCTTAAACTTATGTGTGGCCATCTACCATTATAAAAGCTAACAAGATAAACTAAGCAATCTTGGGAAAAACGTTTTTGAACTTTTAAATCAACTAACAACCAAAAACCACTAACAACTTACCAAAACCAATTAACTTATCAAATCAACCAATCACTAATTGCTTACTATAACTATCAAGTTCAGTAATCAACTTAAAACCACCAACCTCTTGAAAAACCATTGAAACTATCGAATCAACCAAATTTCAAACTGCTCGCCGTAATGATATACCAAATACTATCAAAATATTTAGCATTTTCACTTCTTATATATAAAACTTTTTATTTTATTAAAAAAAATTAAAAAAATATGGCTTCGAGGTTCATACGGACCCCCTCCCATCCACCTATATCCAAATTTTTAAGACTCTACATACTGTAGTTTTGGCTGGGCATCGTGCACACATACACACTTACTTTTATCTGCTTAAAATTTCACTGACGTACTGGCATACCTATTGACTGACTGACTGACATCTGAAACCTTCGAGTCTGATAGGATCAATCTATTTGGGTGAGTGGGTGAGAATTGGCGAATCTTATCGAATCTGAAATTATCGAGCCTGATGGGTCCAATTTATTCTGGGCGAGTGGGTGAGAATTGACAAATATTATTGAATAATTCACCAAATTGCTCACCTGAAACTCAACAAAAATCAGTACCAGAGTTTAATTAGATTAAGTAGTTAGGATAATCAGCTCACCAGCCACGAGGGCAACAGCGGAGCTGTTAGTCTGAGTGGCTCGAGAGTAGTGCTGACAGCCTATAGGCTACAATGTGAGCTTATCATTTGATAAACCAAATACCGTAGCGAAGCACGGGTATCTGGATGTTACGTTTATATATTTTAAAAACCTGCCTAATTTAGTTTCCCTAATTAATAAAATACTTTTGGCAAGTTAATTAGAAGTTGATTTAGTAGTTTGGAAAATATGTCACATACTCAATGTTTTTAAGTATAAAGAGATGTTTCAATAGCAGTTTGGTGTTATTTGATTGATTCGATAGGTTTTTTTGTTTGGCCGAGTGGTTGATAACTTTTATGTGAATCGATAGGACACAGTTTAGTTTTGAGGGGTGATTAGTATTTGTTGTTTTGATAAGTTCAGTTAGGTTTACCTGGGTGGTTTTTGGTTGATTCGATTGAGCAATTAGATTTGGCTGAGTGGTTTTGTTTATCTATAATATAAAATCTAAATTAATAAATTGAAAATCAAATTTTATAGACACCGTAGCGAAGCACGGGTAAATCGGCTAGTACTATAGATAAAAGTGATTATGCCAGGATTATTCGAACAACCGACCTTTTATAAAATTTAAGTATTGCCAAAAGCTGAGCCGATTATGCTAGGGGAAGTATTTTTAAAATCAATTGAACTTGATATAAAGTTTTGTTTTAGATTAACTTGCTATTACCCAAATGACCACAAACCACTTAACTAAACCATTTAAAATATCAAATCAAGCAAATATCTAACTGCTCAGCCGTAACTATATACCGACTACCATCGAAAATATATAGAATTTTCACTTACTACATATAAAACTTTTTATTTTGAAAACGAAAAATTTAATTTTTCGATGGATTATTGTATTGTCATCGGAGATACATAAGTGTGCCAAATTTAAAAACCTCTAGCTAGTCTAGAAGGTAGTAAAAAACTAATCTCAAGATTTGAACACATCCATTGTGAGTTAAAGAAAAGCAATTAATTATTGTATGATGTATATGGAAGACACAGTATCTTGAAAGAATGAACCAAAAATCACCAAACTTGACACAAATATTCTATAAATTTAGGGAATGGTCATAGCCTATTTTACAAAAGAATATATAAATTTTATAAAAGGTATATCTAAGAATAAAAGAAGTGTAAAATTCTTAGATCGGTGTATCCTCCCTTTAGATTGGGACCACCTAGTGCTAAAAAAAGAAGTGTAAAATTCTAAAGGCAATTGTATATCATTTCGGGTGAGCGTTTTAGTTTTATTTATTTAATTTGATAGGTTCATAGGTCTTATCTTGAAAAGCGGTTTGCAGTTTTTGGCTGATTTAAAAGTTCAAAAATTGGTTTGGCTGAGTAAGGTGTTAGTGGATTTAAGTTGATTCTATGGGCTCAATAGTTTCAGGTAATAGATTGATGATTTAGTTAATTCAGCAGGCTAAATTAATTTTGCTAAGTGGTTGGAGGTTGAAATATTCAATAGTTTAATGGTTTCTGAATTAATCGATGGCTATCTACCAATATAAAAATTAAAGCAATTGTTAGAATCACCTGATAAATTATAAATCCAAGCAAAGCTGAGTTACTTGGCTAGTCAGCTATACAAGCCAGTGGTAACCATGCTTAAAAAATTAAAGTTAAACTAAAGACAGGATATTAAAAAAAATTATTCGAGGTGGGTCGACCTTGGGACAAATATACCCCACTGAGAAATTTTCTAGGCAGTACAGGTTTCGAACTCAAAACCTGCACTTAGGGTGGAAGCAGTTTTACCCGCTCGGCTAACCGCCCTATAGGATATTAAAAATAGTATTAACAAATAATATCGTGAAAATTTGTTAGTGATTAGTGCTATATATTATTGGAGAGTACAACTTATTATGTTTTATAATAAACTCTTCTATAAACCAACAGTTGATAATCAACTTTTTTAGTACTAGGTGGCCCAACCTGAGAGGGAGATCATCAATATTTATTGGAAAACACCTGGTCTTTTAAACTGAAGGTGAGGAAAGGGAAACAAGGAAGTTTTAAGAAAGAGTGGGGGATGTGTATGCCAAAATTATGCTTTGGTTTATACTGATGGATGTAGGGCTAATGATGTGGTAAAACCTTCAGTACCAAATAAAAAGTGGGCCTTAAAGTAGTTGCTCATGTGAGGAGTTGCCCACACTTGAGTATAAAAAATCATCTCAAAGAAAGGAGTTTTAAATGATCTATACTGCAGTGGCATATACTATAACCCAAAGTGATCTATTGTATTCAGTGAGTGTCTGTGCAGGTATCAGGTAGTTTACTAGGTGCATGCTTAGTAGCTGTGCTTGGAGTAATTTACAGATGCTTATATGGATTGGGGCTATTCCAGAGTATATAAAGAAATGATAGAAGTGGGAATCTGCAGACTCAGAATAGCAACAACAGTTAATGTGAGGAAAGTATAGACTTGTTTGGTCCCCTACTATATCAGAACAGCGTAGTACTTTCCAAAGTATATTAGAGACCTTTTCTGGGAGTACTGAGCTTGATATTTTTTCCAGAGTATCTTGTAGTTAACCCTTGTGGATGGAGGGAGAAGCTCAAGAAGCCTGGTGTGATAGGGGTTGTAAGGCTTTCCACAAAAGGAAATAAACCAGGTGGTTCCTAATACTCTTTTTCTTATATAAATGCTAATTTTACCAGTTGAAAACTCCTTGATTTATGACTAAAGATATGCCCATATTTTCTGGTAGTATGTATGTTAAAAAGGATTAGGCTCTTTTATAGAGACTCTTTCAACTACACTGCCATGATGGCACAATTTACTAAATGTATATTTCTCTTCTACCTCTGCCAATTTCTCATCAATACTACATTCTCTGACAACACAATTCACATTTATTTTAATTTTTCATATTAGTGGGGCCCATTTAATGAGAGTTTCTGCAACTCTCCCATTCCCTGAGATGTAGTGTGAGATGCACCACCACACCGTCAGGAAATTAGTCATTAGGATAATGGTATACAGGGTACTGCAAATGATGATACAGCTGAAGTAACCTAGTGCAAGGGTGTATAACACTGTGTAGAGTAATAGGTAAACATTAAACTGCAACACTTGAGTGGACCCCATGGGGAAACCCATAACCCAGCGAAGATCTGTGCTGAAGGGTTTGGTCACCTCAGTCTGGAGAGGACACAGGGGGCCCAACGAGTGCACTAGATTGTGTAGATAATTCTGTAAAATCAAGATGGCCAACATTGTTAAAGACCTCCTTGAGGAGGTCCGTGCACAGGTTTGTTCCAGAAACCATAACAAAAACATAAACTAACGAGTACTTTTATTAAGAAAGAAATAAACTAATAAGAAAGGTTGGTCTCAAGGAAAAATAGTTAAACAATTGTGGGGAAATTTTTCATTGAAGGAAGTGATGCTAAGCCCTGGTGCACCAATAAGCACATGCTTCCATTGGCCAAAGTGCTAAATCTCAAGATTGACCAAACTCAAGTGATTGATTTTAAACATGGCTGACCTGATTTTGAAATTTCAAAAATTGAACAGGGTTTGAAACCCCATTTGCTGATCAACCAAATTGAACTGTTGCCATTGGTAAAATAGCTAGTTTGTTTTAACGCTTTTGTCTTCACACAGGGCAGAGCATTACGCACATCCCCTAGACCAACCTGGGCATATATGGCCTGAACCCAGCGATGGTCTAGGGTATGTTTGAGGTCAGGAATGCCTGCCAACTTCACCTTTTTGGCCTCCTGACGACTAGCTTTATCATTGCAGTTGGTACCCTCAATCATGTCATCAGGCCATGACAGCCCAACCCTTTTGTCTAATTTCATAGTAAGATAATTTAATTCTGCCATGTTTTTTACATCTTAAATCCAACATTGACTATCCCCTTTATTGCTTTCCTATTATCCATTATCATAATTGTGATTTTCTTTGCCAATCAAGCTCTGGAATTTAAAAGGGGTAGTGCATCAAAACTTAGAATTTTTGAAAAAATTAGAGGCCAACTTAAGAAGAAGTTAATTATGATATGCCCCAACATTCATGTCAGCCACAATAGTTACAACAAATTTGTGATTCTACCCTTCCCTCTATGGCATAAACCTAGAAATATCCTGAAACCCAAGTATTATTTAAAGTACACCAAGAACAGCGCTACCAAACTTAAAATCCAAATTTTCTTTATAAACGCCAATGCTCTCACTTGTAAGGGTACTGGACTTTTTTGTATCTCTTAGTTTTCAAACTAAACAAGCCCTACCCAATATTTTATTTTGCCATTTTTAAGTATTATAAAAATCATGGCGTGCATTGCAGCCCTTTTCATGCACCTGCAATTATGGCTTTCTCCTAGTTGGCTAGAAGGCTTCAAGGCCTTTATCACAATAGTTTCTTGTTCACTTGTATGGTTCCTTATGACTCAAGTTCATATCCAAAGCAAAGTTGGCTCCCCTGGTCTTTACATAATAGGGCAGTCTAACCATCTATAAAACTTTTTGCAGTGCAGCATGGACCTCCTAACATCCCTCTTCCCATCCGCCCAAACCCTTTCTCAAAGTTATAGGCTCTTTGTTGGTTTGGTTTCCTCCTAATGCAAATCCTATGGCCACTGTAAGTCCAGGGGAACGTCCCCTGTGCGTGGATTGGGCAATCTTCCCATTCCTGAATAAAAGGGTCCAAAGAGGGCGGCTGTACCCATTGTCACCTAGGGGGACCTCGCCCACATGGTAGATGAGCACTGGGTAACAGCTTTCCCTCTTTGGATTCCTCCCCTGGTACCCTCGCTTACCTCAGCCAAACTTGGTTATTGGATTAGGGAAATTTGCGCTGACATCACTAAATTGAAGTTGAAGATTCTGAAACCAATGGGATTTAAGCCTGCCGATTGGGAAATGCATACTCAAAAAGGGAAAGATGTTGAATTATCAGCCAGAATCATGGATGGTTTTGACTCAGTCACTAATATAATTGCTGACGCCAACCCCTCTCAAAATTGTTGGGGAGGATCCCGATGTGCAGATGGTATCTTCAGAAACCATTGCTGACAGTTTAAAACCCTTATCCAGTAAAATAAGAGTTGCAGCTGACAAAACTCATTTGACTGAATGAACGGCCCAGCGACTGGCCATGGGCAGGTTGGGCGTCCTGAACCCATTTCTAACCCAGTAACTGCCCCTACGTGGGGTGGTCTTGGGGAATTCCTATGGCTCATCAGGCCAGACGCCATCATGCTAACCAATGAAAATGCAGTTACGCTTCAGTTCAGGCGTTTGAGGTTGAACTGACAGTGACTTGCCTGCCGCTGAACCCTTTGATGTCAGTTCTATTTAAGATTATCTGTCCCATTCCCCAAAAAATTCTCCAGGTTAGGTGAATTTGAGGGACTCAATCCCTGCTTGGACTCCTCACAATTGAACACTATCTAATCAGTTGCCTTGCACTGAGAAAATTGTTAATCAATTTTCTTCCTTATTTTTCCAATAAAGAATCCTTTCCCCAATTTTAGTTGTTTATGTTGGAAACTAATCCGCCCTTTCTGCCAGCATTCCAACACCCCTTTGGAGTTTATGGCCATGTTCATTTGGTATTTCACTATGTGTCTATGCACGTTTAGGACACATATGCAATTATTGGTGGAACTCCTTCTTAGTTACATAACCGTCATACCAGCAGCAGTGCCTCTGGCATTCTGGTTTGCCATTTGGGTGCTTCAGCACTCAGGCTGGCAATCTGGTCTAAATATCTTGCTGTTTGCCTGACATAACTGAATAACCATTATTCCTAACCGTTTCTGCCTTTCTTATAGATATTGGCATAGCAATGGTCCCATATTTTCAGCTGAACCAGGTTATGAAGAAACTTTACTCTAGCCATGTTAGCCTGGTACCACTCAAAATGTCAGATCACATCCCATAGTTGCCATGGCTATCATGCCAATGCCAGTATGTTCTGACTATCTGACTTGTGAAGGGCTTACTCCCATTTTGAACTTAGTGGTTTCCCCTGACTCTACTACCATCTCTTTGGTATCACTGGATTCAACTACAGCTGCCAATAAAGAAAAATTCGCTTAAATCTTACTACCCATGAAGATTAGTGTTGGGTCCCATCACATTTCATTTGAAGCTTTGATGGATACTGGAGCTATGGGCAATTTTATGAGTGTTGAACTAGCCCAACAATTGGAGCTTGACCTGGATGCAGGTCCTTTGGTGATAGTTGCTTCTTCAGCCTCCCAGACCTCATACCTAGTCCGTCAGCCAGTTTCTTTCTCAGTACATCAGTTCAGCTTTTGTGATTGATTCTCAGTAATGCCAAACTTGGCATTTCCGGTTATCTTGGGGGTTGGGTGGTGGCCGCAGCAACATGTTAAGATTCATCTGGAGCCAAATATGTTGTCATTTGCTAATGATTAAACGGAGGGAGAACTTTCATTAGTTAATATCCTCAAGAAAACACAAGGCCGCAGCTCCATTACTTCCCTCATTTCCCCTTTAAGCCTTCCATCTTATTTTACCAAAGAATTGATGCGCTATCAAAGTATCTTTGATTCTGAGAAGGTGGACCATCTTCTCCCTCACACATAAAATTTGACTTAGGATTCTGAACAACAGTACAGTTGAACATTAACTGCCTCTTGTATCCACACACAGCAGAAGAGGAGGCTGCTCTTAACACCTGGTTAGACGATAATGCTTAAGAAAGGATGGTTGTTTAAAAAGACGTCGCCAATTGCTTCCCCATCATTTTTGCCAAGAAGGCTGATGGTTCTCTACATCCCTGCGTGGATTATGCTCACCTAAATAAAATTACAGTGAGCATCCCTACCATTTACCCCTTGAGCAGACTATCAGTCAAGTGATTTCAAAGTCTCATATGTTCTCCAAGCTTGATCCTGTCAATGCCTTTAACCAAATAAGGGTAATGGAAGGTCAAGAATGGCTTACTGCGATTTGTACCAAACGAGGTATCTTTTAATTACGCGTAATGCCCTTTGGGCTGAAGGACATTACAGCCACCTTTCAAAGAATGATTGATAGTGTGCTGGGCGACCTCCAGTTACATGTGCAGTCACATATATTGATGACATCTTGTTTCACTCCCCAACTCCTGAACAACACACTAAAGACTTAGAAGCAGTCGTGGCCACTTTGCACAAGGTGGGCCTGTTTTTCAAGCCTTCAAAATGCAAGTTCTATAAGGATAAAGGTACCTTTCTTGGGAACCTGGACTTAAAAGATGGTTATGCAATTCCGCCCAACAAGTTAGATGCCATCCGCGAGTGGCCAACCCCAACAACCCAAAAACAATTACAGAGTTTCTTAGGTACCATTATTTTTTCTAAAAAATTTTCCCCGGACCTTTCCCAGAAAACTGCTCCGCTCCATCCCCTCATGGATAAAAATGTGCCTTTCCATTGGACCCCCAAATGCCAGCAGGCGTTTGAGTCAATTAAAGAAGTATTCACATCACCCCCTATTCTAAAACACGCAGACCCCTCCAAACTGTATATCACTGCTTGTGATGCTTCAGCAGTAGCAGTTGGGGCAGTTCTGCTCCAGGAGCATGATGGCTTAGAACATCCGGTTGCCTACTTTTTCCCAAGAATTTTCTTCAACTGAGCAATTATGGGCCATTTACAATAAGAAACTAGCAGCCGTGGCATGAGCATTGACTCATTAGCAGTACCTGTTACAGGGTGCCCAGCATGAGTTAAAGGTGCATATGGACCACCAAGCTCTTTTATATTTATGAAAACCACAAAAATTGGCACACAGGCAGGCTTGTACCTATTGGGACTTATGCAGTTTCAATTTTAAATATGAATTCGTGAAAGGTGCATTAAATGTGCTTCCCAACTTCCTTAGCCGCAACCTGGCCCATTGCCCCATGGACTTGGAGGAAGCGGACTTGGTTACTGTGATCCCCACCACCCAAATCCTATCTATTGTCCCTCCTGTGGTCGCCTCAGTAGAGTTAGCTCTGGATGCTTCACTTATTTCACAGGTTTTGGCAGCTCAGATGTCCTTCCCCAAAGAGGTGGAGTTACCTGATCAATTATCCCTTCAAACCCACAAACATTCCCTGTATTCCTTGGTGAAGGGTCTCATCTATTTTAGGTCGCAGGTTTGGGTTCCCTCTCCTTAGAGCTGAGGTGTTTTGAGCGCATCACGACCCTCCCACAATTGGCCATCTGGGAAACAAAAAATGCATCAAATTGATCAAGCAGACTTATAACTGGGCGGGCTTAACTAAGGAAGTTCCAGCCTGGATAGTTGATCGTGTTACCTGTGCATGAGCTAAGTCAGACCGCTCTGGAAGAAATGGCCTCCTACACCTATTACAACAGGCGGAGGGTCCATGGACATCAGTGTCCGTGGATTTTATTGTCAACCTCCCCTGTTCTAATGGGTTTAAGGCAGTGATGGTGGTAGTTGATTTCTTCACAAAATTTTCCCTATCTATTCCCTGAGCTTCCATGATCGCGTCCAAAAAAACTGCTCATCTCTTCATACGCCATGTGTTCTCAATGTTTGGTCTCTCACAGGAAATCATCAGTGACTGTGGACCCCAATTTACAGAGCGGTTTTGGAATGAGCTTTTATCAATCTTAAAAATCACCCCCTGCTGTGCCACCGCATACCATCGCCAGTCAAATGGACAAACTGAGCGATTTGCCAAATTTTGGAACATTATTTGCATAGTTACGCGTCAGCCGCACAAGATACTCGGGTCAATGACCTCCCTCTCACCCAACTTGCCTATAATAATGGAACCACGCTTCTTTGGGGTTTTCTCCCTATGAAGCGACGTTGGGTTACAATCCCTCTTTTTTGTCAGTCTCTGTCTGTGTCCTGAGGTTCCTGCTGCTGCAGATCATGTTGAGAACATTTTTCTACCCAGTACTTAATGTGAAAGCACCTCACAAAGGCTATTGATGATTATAAGTGGTTTGCATATCATAAATAGCTTCCTGGTCACAATATCACAGTGGGCTCACATGTTATGTTAGATAATCGCCATCTGTGGATGCAGGTACCTTCCCAGAAGTTTGCAAGCAAGCGTTTGGGTCCCCATCTGGTGGTAGAAGACTTGGGGAATGGTGCTTTCTGGTTAAAACTGCCAGCTCATTGAAAACAGCACCCCATTTTCCACACGTCTCAGTTGTACCCATTCAATGGTATCGTTCCTGCTGAACCTGAACCAATTGTGATAGAGGATGCAGAGGAAGCTGAGGTGGAAAACATCTTGGCATCCCACAAATCCCAGTGGCCAGTTCAGTATCTCGTTGTGTGGAAGGGGTATATGGCCAATGAGAACAGTTGGGTCAAGACTCACAATTGCGCTAATTGCATGGAACTAGTCGAGGCGTTCCATGAGTCCCATTCTGACACTCCCCATCCCCTCCAAAAAGTTGCAACTGAAATGGCTATCAAATTTCCAAGGCTCACAAAAATGTGGCCCTTGTATAGTTTTCCGGTGGTGGCGCCCTTCCTTTGGAAAAAGGAAAGGATAATGTAAGTCAGGGGAACGTCCCCTGTGCGTGGATTGGGAAATCTTCCCGTTCCTGAATAAAAAGGGTCTGAAGAGGGTGGCTGTACCCCTCATCACCCAGGGAGACCTCACCCACATGGTAGATGAGCACTGGGTAACAGCTTTCCCTCTTCAGATTTCTCCCCTGGTATCCTCACTTACCTTGGCCAAACTTGTTTATTGGATTAAGGAAATCTGCACTGATATCAATTAATAAAAGTAAAGATTCTGAAACCAATGGGATTTAAGCCTGCTGATCAGGAAATGCATACTTAAAAAGGGACAGATGTTGAATTATCAGCCAGAATCATGGATGGTTTTTACTCAGTCACTAATATAATTGCTGACGCCAACCCCCTCTCAAAATTGTTGGGGAGGATCCCCAATGTGCAGATGGTATCTTAAGAAATCATCGCTAAAAGTTTGAAATCCTTATCCAGAAAAATGGGAGTTGCGGATGACAAAACTCATTTGACCAAATGAACAGCCCAGCAACTGGGCACGGGTGGGTTGCGCATCCCAAGCCCATTTCCAACCAATTGGGACCGCCCCTACGTGGGGTGGCTTTGGGATATTCCCATGGCTCATCAGGACAGACACCGTCATGATAACTAATGGAAATGTAGTTGAGCTTCAGTTCAGGCATTCGAGGTCAAACCAACAGCAACTTGGCCTGCCACTAAATACTTTGATGTCAGTTCTACATGAGATTATCTGTCCCATTTCCCAAAAAATTCGCCAGGTTAGGGGAAATTGAGGGTTCTGATCCCTGATTGGACTCCTCACAATTAAAACTATTTAATCAGTTGCCTTTCACTGAGAAAATTGTTGGTCAATTTTCTTCCTTATTTTCCAAATAAAGAATCCTTTTCACAAATTTAGCTGTTTATGTTGGAAACTAAACCGCCCTTTCTGCCAGCATTCCAACACCCCTCAGGGTTTATAGCCATGTTCATCTGGTATTTCACTATGTGTCTATGCACGATTAGGACACATATGCAATTATTTGCGGAACTTTTCTTAGTTCCATAACCTTTGTACCAGCAGCAGTGCCTCTGGCATTCTGGTTTGCCATTTGGGTGCTTCAGCACTCAGGCTGGCAGGCCAGTCTAAAAATAACTTGCTGTTTGCCTGACAGCCACCCAACAAAAGCATCTTATTGTCATGAGCTTGTGCAACTTATAAAAGTGCATACCTCAAACTTCCACAGATTTCCATTCAAAACCAGTTAAACCCATGTATTTGAATGGCAAGGCGATGGCATGTTTAACAGTTGGGTTTCCTTCTACTACTAATGACTAATCACCTTATACTCCCCAAATCGATGTTGTCATTGTCATGACTTTTTGGCCGCCAATAGGGCTTCTGAACCCTTGACCACAGTTTGTTCCTTTTCTCAAGCCTTCCTTTCCATTTCTATTGGCTTCTCAAAAAGTAAATGAGATATAAAAATTGGTTGCATCACCCCATTTTTATGTTTATTCTTGCCCAGAAAATCTCTTAGCATTGATGAGCCCAGCACATAATGTGGGTTTGGATTGATTGCTATTACAGGCCTAAGTCAAACTTGAAACACCCCTCACACTCTGTCCCTTCCAGTCCCAAAATGTCTACACCTGCTCATAACACCCCAGATTAACACTTGTTTCCCAGTTAAGGTAACTTAATCTTACCATAAGGCATCTGAGACTTCCAATACACTTCTCAAGATTACGCATTGCACCCTCTCTTCAAACCCTAATTTACCAATTTCCACTATAAGGATAGATTACAGATTGTTCACCTTATTAAAAGATTGAATAAAAAAGGAAAGGGTATATAGGCTTTCCACAAAAGGCATAAAGCTGGTGGTGCCTACTACCCATTGTAAGTCTCAAAAACCACCTAATTAGGGTAGACGGTTAAAAGTATACTCACAGATGCAAGAGGTTACTAAAGGCGCCTGTGAAGCCCATGGTACAAAATGGGTGACTTGGCCCATGTGGTTGATGAGCGGTGGGTCACTGCTATGGGTCCCAAAGAATCCCCTTTTAAGCTTCTTCTCTTATTGAAAAGATAAAGGGGCCTGTTGGGAGGTAATCCAGACCAGGGGCCACCAGCAGGACTCAGGACTCATATCATCCCAACCCTGTCACCTTCATCCACTTAAGAACTGGAAAAATCAGCCTTGGAACTTGAAAAAGCCTTACTGAGTCAGAAAATGCAGTTTTATTTTTTGAGATATGAGATTACAGAACATGGGCCATGGATCTGATTCCAAATTCATCCTCAAAAAATTTTCTACTTAGAATTGACTACAAATTTGACTTCCCTGAAAGCCAGTTCCACCAAAATTTATAATCTGAGCAAATCTGCTCAATTTTAGATCAATAAAAGCACCTCCTCCATAAATCTTGAAGTTTCATTTAAAAAGCTTTTACAACCTCATATGTAAGCTATCTGACAAAACCTCTCAAATCCAGGATGTTCTTTATGATCCTGATCAAGGGGGGCCAGTAAAGAGAGTATGTCAGCCAGAAAAGTTATAAGTTTTCCCACCAACTCCTTCCCAACTGACAAGTATAAAAAACAATCACCCCTCCTGGGGTCATTTATCATCTTATCCTTTTGTTTGTTATGATAAAAAATCCAGTTTTTTCAAATTTTTCCTGTGAACTTTGCTGTTTATCTAATTCCTAAACATTTTCTCCTTTGATCCCACCAAACACGCCGCCATCAGCGTTCTGGGCCCAGTGATTGTTAAGTGGACACTCTTATCCATCATACTAGTGGCTCACCGGACAATAGTGGAGTTTTTAAGAAGCTACACTGCGAAACTATTTCATTAATCTGCCATACCAGAAGGTCACCCCATTCCATCAGATTCAGTCTGATGACCCACCACTGGTCCGTTGTCAACTAGCCAACTAAGAACCTCACAAACCATCACTTGGGAAGGCCATTGTCATCCACCTGATTTGCCTTGATGTCCCACCAGTGGTTTGGCGCAATCTAGACAATCCAAGGCCTTTCAGCCCACCAATTTTGACATGACATTTGAGAGCGATGAATGCCTGTCCTTGCAACCCAGATGAGAATCTCAGTCACCAGACCATTTTGAACAAATATTCTTTGGGGAAATTTACTCCTGTATTTAATATAAATCAATCCCTCATCCAGACACCTTTTCTAAATCCATGCAAAAGTTTGACACACCCTAACAACTGCAAAACATATGACAAGGTCACCCCATATTCAAATCAAACCAAATTAATTAAAATTGTGATCAAAAACCTTCTTTTTGTAAATTAACTCTTCCTAGTGGATCCAATAGTCACTATATATACAGAAAAAATCAGAGAGTTTTGGCATGATACCAAAGGCCAGCAACTGCAAACCCAAGAAAATAGGCCATCCTCCATGCCTCCCCCACCATTTGGGTTGACCATCAAGACCCATGGTTGCTCCCATTGCAGCCATTTGGTTTTCTATGGGGCCTTTGGTACATTACTTAACTTTTAATACCCTCACAGGAACCATAGCACCCCTCCTCTAAGTCATTAGGATTCTCTTCCACTGGATATCTGTGCTTTTCACTGGATTGTCACACACTCAGATTGAAAGCTCGGTTTTGCTTTAATTACCTGAATCCATGACATAAAAAAACCGACCCATAACCTAATCACTTTCCACCTTCCTCTTTGGATCAGGCGAGGCAGTGATTTATTTAGTTACAATGAAACTGAATTCCCTCTGTGACCTGATCTTCTCTTGTTGGTCCTTTGTTTCACTCTGCAGGGCATGCAAACAGATTATATTGACACAGGGAAATGACTATCCAGCACTAATAAATCAGGATGCTCCTTCAGTAGGCGTGGTGGTAATAGGGATTCCTCCAGTTCCCTCAACAGAAGTTGCAGAACAGGTTCTTGATGCACTGGCGGAACTTTTTGTGCGCTTTGCAGCTGGGGTTCTCAAACTCATGCTCCTACTGATGCACAACAAAGTGTGACCCTCCTGAATGTCATAGAAGGAGAGGCTCACCATTGGGTTAGAGGAGTGTTACATTCTGCAAATAAAGTAGATAATCATACTCTCTTATTAAATTTAGTATCTGATTCAGTACAAGCACCTGAATCCAGACCATTCCGCCTCTTTTGTCTCTTCATCCTTTACCAGGGTGCCTCTAATCGGTCTTCTCTTATAAAAGACCATCACAGCGTTATTTTCATCAGTTTTGTTCCATTGACATTGCTGTCAGCCTTTAGAGTGGCATTGGACACAACTGCAGCCTGCAATCCCTCATAGGATCCCCTTCCAATATCCATGATGGCAGAATTTTCCTTGGAATATTCAATCAAGACAACACCCCTTTATGCAAACATACCCTCAGTGGTGGACATATAGTCTTCTCCGTCAGCAGGTCCTCCTCAAGAAAGTTCATCTTAGCTGAAGACATCTACCCTTATCTTCAGGGAACAAAGGTCCTGGGAAACGGTCTTCTGAGATTGAAATCATATTTCTTTGCCCTCATGGCTCCCTGAAGTTTAATAAATACCAGTTGAAAGTCCTTTTCTTTCTTCAACAGAAGAGTATATGATTATAACGTTTTATCAAGAAAGTCCTGCGTTAACGCCCACCCAAATAGCCCATGTGAAAGATATTGCATTGGATGATCAGAAATTTGATCTCCATAATATCAACTTAGGTCCTACTCCTACCATGCCAATTCTATCTATCTCACAGGAGCAAAATGATTCCTCTGATGTTGATCCAGAGACTCCATCCCCCGCAATTGAAATAAACAAATCCATAGTTGTAGAACCCACCATCCCCATCATGACTTTAAACCAGGAGGACCTTGTATATGACCTAATTGAGAATACTCAGTATTGCACATGGGCTACCAAAAAGCCACTCTTCATCATAGTTCTGTTACCACCTTATGATTCCCTCTTGCTTTTCACGAAAAATAAAGAGAATCAGCTTTACTTCTTGTTTCCAATTACCCTAAGAGTAGGAATGCGTGAGGTTACATTAAAAGCTCTCTTAGACACAGGAGCAGCAGGCAACTTTATGGATCAAAGAGTTACTCAATCAATACACCTGGACACTGTGCTAGCCCCTCCTATACTGAACGCATCCTCTGAACCGATGACCTTTCATGATGTCCAGCGTTTAGTGCAGTTCTTCATTCATTAATTCTTCTTTTGTGACCACTTTTAAGTGGGGCCACCTTATTGTACTCTTTTATCATGAGGTTAGGCTGGTGGTATCACTAACAGGCAAACATTATCCTGTATCTGAACTCCTTTTCATTTACTAATAAGGGGTACAGTGGGGAGTTTCCACTGATTAAAACTCTAACAACGCGGTCTCACTTAGTTCAATCTCTCCTTCTGAGCTGTCTCCTGTTTACTTCCCTAAAAACTTCTCCATTATCCTGACCCCATTTAAGGACGCTTTTGACTTGAGTCTTGCAACCAGACTCCTATCACATTATTAATATGACTAATCAGTTCATCTGACAGTAAATATTGTAAAAACTAACTATCCGTTGTACCCACACACTGAGGAGGAAAATAAAGCGCTGGGTATATGGTTGGATGTCATGCTAGAAAATGTGTGGATTCTCAAAAAATCATCCACCAAATTAATCACTTATAGTCTTTGCTCAGAAGGCTGATGCGACCTTACTGCCCTGTGTTTATTATGGCCATGTAAATATTATGACAGTTCTGGATTTATATCCCCTTCCACTGGAGCACACCGTCGCACAGGCCATTGCAAAATCCTGAGATTTCTTAAAACTTGACTTGGTCAAAGCCATCAATTAGGTGAAAGTTAAGACTGACCAAAAAGACTCACAGCCATTCAGACTAGGCGTGGGATCTTCCAATTTAAAGTAATGCCCTTTGGGTTTAAGAACGCCCTGGAATCCTTTTAACGCTTAATTGATGTCCTTGGTGACCTATAGCTTACCTGTGCTGTCACCTACATTGATAACATATTTATTCACTACCCAACTCAAGAACAGCATGCCAAGGATTTGGAGGTCCTGATGGCAGCTATCCATAAGGTAGGTCTTTTTGTTAATCCTTATAAGTGCGAATCCTTTCAGGATGAAGTAACTTTCTTAGGTAGACTTAGTCCTTATGGATGGATATGCTGATCCTCCATGTAATTTGGAGGTCACCCAGTCCTTGACAACCACCAATACTCAAAAGCACCTCTGAAGATTCCTCAGTAATGTGATTTCCTAAAGAGATTCTCCCCATCTCTTGCCCATCTGGCCGCGCCCCTCCATTCATTGATGGTGAAGATTGTTCTTTTAAATGGCCAAGTAATTGTCAACAGGCTTTCAAGGAAATCAAAGAGGTTATTTTATCTGCAGTAGTTTTACGTCATACTGACAAATCCAATCCAATCATTGTGGCTTGTGATGCTTCTGAAATTGTAGTTAGAGAAGTGCTTGTTATAAATTTGGAGATATAATTGAGATACGCCATAGGAGTTGCACAGGGTCAAGCCCACTGAGCGACAGACAAACATTATGGAGATTGTTGGTCCACCAAATAAACGTACTAAATTTAAGGTATTATGAAGCAATATCTTTGGCCACACTACTTATTGTAATATAATATATCTAGCAGATTCTATCTTCTCTCAATTCCCTGTTCTTCCTACTAACCACACCCTTTCTCTTTTCTTCTAAAAAGCTCCCCCTTATTGTCTTCCCATCCCACTCATAGCTTCATCACTTTGGTCAGTTCCAATTCTTTAGCTTAGTTATTAATCATTTGGCGGAACTCTTCTGGATCCGCCTCATCATTGAGGCTCCAGAGGAATTCAATTTATTCGCTGAACTAAACTCACCGCTATTGACTTGCCTCAAGTTGACCTAATTGACTATTTAAATTTGAATCTCCCTTCAGAAGTTAACATACATTCCAGCCAAACTAATTATGACTTATTGGCCAGACAAGCGAATTTCTTAACATTACCTCCCTTAAATGGAAAATAAGTCCCTTATTGTTAATAAGGACGCAGGAACTTAGCATGTACTCAGTTGATAATCTGACCGCCCGTGGGCTCATTAATAGTGTAAGAATCAATACCTGTCTTCTCAATTATCTCAAAGGGACCAGCCCATATGTTGGCGGGCTTGTTCTTTCTTCCAAATCAATGTTGGCCGTGGAACAAGACATATTTTCTTACAACAAACTGCAGGAGTCTGCAACGACTACTTTGTTCAGCTGCCTGATTGTGAATCTTCTTAGCTAAACTAATGGAACATGCTTCAGTTTGAGGTTTTATCAGCATGTCCGTTAAGTTAGTCAAATAGCACTAGGGCTCATTCTGCCAGTATCTTCTACACAGGAATGAAGCAATGCTGACAAAGTCAGATGTCTTTCATAGAGTAGTTGGAGGGGAATTTTCCTCATTAAAAATGATAGCTAATATACGCAAAGAAAAAGGTGGATAGCAGGGTACTCCAGTCAACGGTATGATCATTTATCAGCTTACAGAAAATGTTCACTAAGGTGCCGTTGACCCGTTTGATCATACCATTGGATTAAGTGTGGTATGGGGTAGTTAAGACCCCATGGATGGTCATTAACTAATTTAACTCAGGAAGGACATGCGACGTGAAATTTTTTTCCATTGTCCATGAGAATAAACTGCAGACAGCCATGTCACTGTATGATGCACTCCATAGTTAACTTAGCATAGGTTATGGCCCCTAAATCCCTGTCTGCTATTACTTCCACCCACCTGGTCAAGTGATCTATGGCTGTGAGTATATACTTGGAGCAATTCACACCCATCTGCAAAGGGCCCACCACATCAAGAGAAACAGTGTGCCACGCAAAACAGGGCCTAACCAGCTGATAGGTAGCTTTCCTGTGGAAAGGTTTCTCCACTTGACATTGGTGACAATAAGCAACTGTCATAAGAGCATTGCAGTGCATGTTCTCCCAATAGTAGTGGGGTTGCAAAAATTCCATTGTTTTCTGCAACCCTTCATGACCTACCGCCCTATGTGCATCCAAGAAATCTCTGGCCTAGCGGAGGGTTTTGGGAGCTCAGTGTCAATTCTCCAACTCTCTTATATAATTCCTCATTGCGCAAAAAGGTGTCACGGTGAAGCCCATCTAACACTTTGATCACTTGTGGCGGCTCATCATAATATATCCATAATTATCTTCCCATATGTTATATTGGACAAAATCCACCGTGATGGCAACCATTGGTAAACGTGAGAGAAAGTACACATTCTGTTGTTTCACCCCTACCAGTGTACTATCTCAAAGTCATACACTTGGAGCTTCAATGCCCATTGCGTGAGCCATCCTTCAGGTTCTCAAAGATTCTTTGGCCAACGCAAGGATGCATGATCTGTTACCACTTTGAATTTTACCCCATGGAGCTAAATCTGGAAATGTTTTTATGCATATATCACCGCCTAGAACACCCGCTCAATCATGATATAATTAAGTTCATGACAATTTAAGCTTCAGCAACAAAATGTGACAGGGTGCTCAACACCATTATCATCCTTCTGGGACTACACTGCCCCTAAAGCGGAAAGTGAAGCATCCATTTGAACAATGAACTCCTTTTCAAAATAGGCTATTACAAAATGGGTGCACTAGCCAACGCGGTCTGCAAGGCATTGAAAGCATTTTGATAATGTTAGTCCAAAGGTAGCGTTTTTCTTTAATAACTTTAAGAGCGGAGCCCCAATATAGCTGAAGTTAGTAATGAACTTCAAGTAATAACTGACTACCCCCACGAACACCTGAATATACCACTTGTTACCTGGCTGAGTCATTTTACATATAACTTCCACCTTTGCCAGATGAGGTTTAAGCCTTTTGGATTCTACCACAAACCCAAGGTATTCCATTTGCTCCTTAAAAAAGTGACACTTATGAGGCTTGATTTTTATGTTAGCTTAATTGAGTTGGTGGAACACTTGTTCCAAGTGTTTGTATACTCTGTATACATCCACAAAAACACATTGATATTGTCAAGGTAGACTTGAACGCAGGATAGCTTCAGTTCCCCTACGATGGTGTCCATAGCCCGCTGGAATGTAGCCAGGGCATTGCACAACTCTTGGAGCATACACATGGGCTGTAACAAACAATTTGAGTTGATTATGGCGCATTTTTCCCGTTCTGCTGCCAGCAACTCAATTTTCTAGTACCTGATATCAAGTCCATGACAGAAAAATAGTTTGCCCCTCCCAGATGATCTAAAGCGTCATCAATCCATGAGAGCAGATATTAATCTTTTTGTGACGCTATTGAGTTTTTGTAGTCAATTCCCACTAGGTTAGTGCCATCTTTCTTCTTAAAAAATTAGCAATGAAGACTATCTGGGACTCCACATCGATGAATCCCCCCCTTGGGTTGGGACCATCTAGTACTAAAAAAAAAAGACTATCTGGGACTCCTAGATGCTCTAACATCCCCTGTTCAAGCAATTTATTTACCTCCTCAGAGAAAACTTCTTCTGCAGCTTTAGAGTGCCGGATGGGCTGTGACCAAATGGGAGGGTGGTCTCCTATGTCTACCCGGTGCATGAATCCACATGCACATCCTAAATTGTGGCCATCAGATGAAAATATTCCTCAATATTTCTCAAACAGAGCCATCACCCTATATTTTTGTTCCTCTGACAGCCCAGTCAGAGCCTCACGTGGAACCACTGCCATTACGCTGAAGGAGGCCTTTACAGGTAGGCTGAAATCCTTCTAAGACCCAAAACTGTGAATATGGTGGACCTCATCAATAGGAGTCA
The DNA here is from genome assembly GCA_022478985.1 of Massospora cicadina. NCBI lineage: Eukaryota > Fungi > Entomophthoromycota > Entomophthoromycetes > Entomophthorales > Entomophthoraceae > Massospora > Massospora cicadina. Next base: position 141,037 of record JAKSZP010017128.1, read on the forward strand.
GATGTAAATAAGCCACCACTTGGTGCCTTTGGACTGTCATAAACTCCTTCTATAGGTTTTCTTAGAAATATCTTAACTTCCCCATGCCCTGATAACAGTAGCCCTGGAGCCACATGGGGTTTGAGCCATGATTGCTGGTAGGGCCCCACAATTCCCCCATATAGCCCTTCAGTGACGTCTGTTACAAGCTCTGTCCCTATCATGAACTGATAACCAGAAGTTATGCTTAAAGCTTGCATCCCATAGAGGAATACTGTTGTACTGATAATCTGGTTAGGAAGGGCTCTGGTCCTCTCTGGTCCTCTGCTTCATCTGCAAATATTGAACAGAAATCACACAATTGCTATACATAAGATTAATTTAATTGTACCAGATTGAGTCCTTTGGGACTCCAATGGAGGTAAAATAGATGAGGATCCGTTGTCCCAGAATATTAAATGTTTCTTCCGCCATATTGACCACTGTCCCAAATTGCCACATGAACGCAGCCCCAATCAACATAATATAATTATTATTTGGCAGAACTACCACTGGGGCAGATGCACCAACTGAACCAAACCTCAGAGGCAACGCACTGTAAGCGCCCTCCAACATAGTGCTCTGTGCCCCTGAAATCCCATACACTACTTGGTGTTCCACATTAAGCTTCTTTGGAAGCTTAGCCATGAGCTTGGTGGACATTATATTAACTGGAGCACTGAAGTCTATAATAGCTCATATTTTTGTATTTTGAATGAAAATATCACAGTAGTACACTCCAAATAAGAAGAACCATTGGTGTTTATTACATGAACATCCAAGAGCTTTTTAATTGACTTTACAAAAAAAAGGAGGTTCTCAATTTGACCTGTATATATTTTTTGTTTTTTTTCTATGTTTATTCACGCATAACTCTAAAAAGTACATGATCAAAATGGATGCCTAAATATTTCAAAAAAGAGGATGCTTTAACTTAGAACCCATTTTACTTTTGTAAGTATTGGTCCAGTATCTGACCATTAATTTAGTAAGTATATCAGAATGGGCTTAGAAATAATGGATTTCAATTGTGGGTATGTTCATTAGTGGATAAACTTTATTCCAGCATTTATGAAGCGATAGCTTTAAAACAACTTTGACATGTCTTATGGCTGAGGGTATATTCAAAATCCAGGCAAGCATAAGATTACAGCGGGATGAGCTTAAATCATTATAGTTGGCTATTGTTTTACATAATTTGACCAATAAAATCAGCTAAAACTTGATAAACTGAATTTTTTTAGATGGCAAACAGTAATTTAACATAGATTGACCAATAAAATTAATTAAATTTATTAAAATGATTTACTGTAGATGGCAATCAGTAAATTTAGCATACATTAACTAATAAAATCACCTAGATTTATTCAACTGAATTATTGTAGATGGCAATCAGTAAATTTAGAATGGATTGACCAGTAAAATCCACTACTTTTAATAAAATGAATTATTTTAGATAATGATTAGTAAAATTAGCATAGATTAAGCAATAAAACTAACTAAAATTCAATAAAATGAATACTAGTAGATTTTTTTACAAGATACTATATAATATATATTTATATTGAGATTTATTTTTATAGAGAAATAGTGAGAGTTTAAAAAGGATATACAGTACAGGATTTTTTTTTAGAAAATTGGTAAAAATATACTTTTAAAAATGCACTAATTTTTTTGGGAAAAAAGAACTGGGAGCAAAGTCTTTAGGAAAAAGTCCCTTCTTCAAAATTTTTTTGGAATAAAAGAATCTCCTTTAATTTTTTTTGGGAAAAAAGAACCTTTTTTAAAAAAGGCACTAAAATATGAGATATTAAAAAAGTTATGCTCCCTAATAAAACCCTTTTTGAAGTTGGCACCATATTTTAAATGACTTTATAATAGGCATTTATAATAATACATATATTCAGCACTGTATATAAGTTGCTTATAGTTTACACTTGGACCAATCCAGACATAGTATATAATTTGTATTTGTGAGAAAAACTCTATAAGTCAGTTTATAATATGGTACTGACTTTAAAAAGGGTTTTAATGAGGAGGCATAATTTCTTAATTATTTCATACTTTTAAGTGCCTTTTTTAAGGGAGGTTCTTTTTACCAAAAATTATTTTGTTATAGAGAAAAGTGACAATACCGCTGACATGAGATTACTCCTGGGCATTTCTCTATTGGAATTGCCACATCCACCCTCTCTAGGGCTGCAACATTCTCTGAAGGTCTTATTTAATCTGTACCATTTTGCTTAAGGATTTCCAGGCATACAGTTTTTGTACATCTTGCAGAACTACAAGTCTGTGTTGTTCAAACCTCTCTCTCAGGTAGAGTCCAAGATATAATAGGGGATTTGTTAATATAATAAGTCATTGAGTTGAGTACTGGGAATGACGCAAATCAACTTTTGGGAATCATCAGGGACCAATAAATTTGGATTAGTGGAGGTAGAGCATCCAATCTCTACTCTGCCCAAGCTTTTTCCTGTTTGATTGGGGTGGACAGTAAGGCATGAGCATGCAGTTTTCCAGTGCAGTTAACCGCATAGTGGCCTCTTTGGCTGCAAGAGAAACAAGCATTAACAAATGGCTCTTATCTCAGCATCACCCCCAAAGGTCCAGGTAAAAATTTAAATGAGGGATTGTGATTTGGCTGAGGATGAGCTGGTTGGGCATAAGGAGGGCGGAAAGGGCCCGCCAAAGTACCAAGAGGACAAGTATTACCCAATGAATTATAACTGAGTTGTTAAGGTCCATTTTCTAACAGTAATGCAGTGGCAGATGAAGGTGCCTTTCACTCCACATAGAAAGCACCAAAAGTGACAGATATTTAGCGTAAATAATTAATGATTTGAAATCACTCTGCATCTTTTTGAAAAATGTGGGCCATAACATTATACAGCTCTCAATATGGCTTGACAGCCGCCATCATTGCTATACTCACGTACATGTTGGTCAAATTATGCTCCCACTAGCACGTGGGCTTCAGATGTGAATTTTTCTGCAAACTCCACCAAAGACTCGTTTGGTTGAAATTGTATTGTTATAAAATTGACCTTGCGCTGCACCATCATTGCTACACCCCCAAAAGGAGGAGCACAATTTCCTTCACCTCCTGATATATTACAGTACTATTCTTAAGGTAACATATAGCTTGGTCTGCACTCTCAACATCCAGAGTGGTCAACAACATCTTAGCCTTATGAAGATCCAACGCCCCTTCCACTACAAATTCAAACCACTTAAAAAAATCCATTTATGTTTCCATTGTGGTAACTGGAGCAGCTTGTCACCACAGACCTCTTCTGCTCTAGCAAAACTATAAAAGTTATGATCTGCACAGTGTTGCCGCTCTTTAGTGTCATACAAGCGGTATAAATGTTGACTGGCTTGGCAACCCACCAGGTGCATTTGGTGAAATGCCTTTTAAAGCTGATCCTTTATACTTTATTTACTTGAAAAAGCACTTTTTGCGTCTAAAGTAGTGTGTACAAGCCAAGTTTTAGTTCTGCATATTGGGGTAACTCTATAAACTGGGGTAACCCACTGGTAAATTGAGCCTGCTGCGCCATTGCTTGGAAAATATGAAGCTTTCATGGTGTTGATCAATGGGCCACCAGTAGTGAGCATCACTGTTATAATTTTGGCGATATAATTGAGATACACCGTAGTAGTTGCACAGGGTGAGCCCACTAAGCAACAGACAAACAATATGGAGATTGTTGGTCCACAAAATTAACTTAGTAAACTTTTATATTTTAGGAGACAAACGCCTCAACCACATTATTTTATTTGATATAATATAACTAACAGATTTTATCTACTCTCAATTCCCTGTTCTTCAGACTAATCACTCTCATTCTCTTTTTCTTCTAAGTAGCTCCAACTTCTTGTTTTTCCATCCCACTCATATCTTTGTCACTTTGGTCAGTTATGTCCCTTTGGCTTAGCTGTTAATCATGTGGCTAAACTTGTCTGGATCCATCTCATTATTGAGACTCTGGCGGAATTCACTCTATTCGTTAAACTAAACTCACCTCTATTGGCTCGCTTCAAGTTGAAATAATTGACTATCCAAATTCTAATCTTCCTTCAGCAATTAACATACATTTCACCAAACTAGTTATTACTTATTAGTCAGTCATACCAAACTCTTAACAGTGCTATTACAAGATCATGAAGGGACAGAGCACCATGTGGCGTACTTCTCAAGAAACTTTACATCCACAGAACAGGAGTAGAAATATATGAAGAAGATCTAGCAGTGGTACCTTGGTTTCTTACTCAATAGAGATATCCCCTCCAGGGGGCATAACATGAATTAACTGTACGCACTGACCATAAATATGTTGTAATATTGTTTGCTCCAGATTCTGGCACATTGCCAGAAACATACCTAAAGGTATCTTTGAAGTTTTTAATGTAATTACGAGTTTATAAAAGGGCCACTAAATGTGTTGCCTGACTTGTTGAGCTGCATCATGGCTTGGCTCCAGGTCCAGAGGATGACCTGTCTGAGCTCAAAAAATTGCTCTCCTCCATGATTCTCATCATGGATCCAGTCACAGAATCTTATGTTTATCTGGCTTCAGAGAAAAAAAATGCGTGAATGTGACTTGGCAGGTCAATTATATTTCCCTAATGAAATAGAGTTGGTGAAGGACTTAGAGACTATGTAGTGCAAACGACCCCTGTATGCATTATAAATGAGCTAATTTTCTTCCAAGATATGCTTTGGGTCACACCTACCTTGCGCACTCAGGTTTAAAAGATCACCATGCCCCACCTGCAGTAAGCCACCCTAGATCAAAAAAGTGTGCTGAACTAGTCAAAAGAACCTATAATTGACCAGAGCTCTCCAAGGTAATCTCAAGTTGGGTAGCAAGCTGTATTATATGCGCTTGTTCTAAATCTGACTGTTCAGGAATATAAAGGTCTTTTCTATCTACTACAGCAACCTGAGAGTTCCTGAACATCTGTCTCAGGTAATTTCATCGTGAAACTTCCCTTGTCTAAAAAAATAAAAATATAATTTAAGTGTAGATAGGATTACCAAGTTTGCGCTGTTTAACCCATGTTATACAATATTACATCAACAGAGACCGCAGATCTTTTCATTACTCATAATTCTCATGTTTGGACTCCAAATGAAAATTTCTGAGTGGTCATGGTCTTCAATTTATAGCCAAGTTTTGGGATTCCACATTAAGACTTTTCAGCATCATACCCTACCTTTCTATGACAATTCAACAGCAATCAGATGAGAAAACAAAGAATATAAACAAGTCCTAGAACAATAATTGCGTTTTACTTCCTCAGTCACCCAAGATACTTGAGCTATAGACCTTCCTCTGGAGCGATTCGCTTACAATAATGAGCTTCACTCTTCCTTTGAGTTTCCACATTTGAGGCTCTTTTGAAGTGCATTCTCTTTCCAGATTCGCCCGCACCTAGCCTCTGTGGTTCCTGAAGCGGAAGACTGCATCACCCAGATTTATACATTCAAAAGCTTGTCTAAAAACAATTGTATAAAGCTATTGGAGATTACAAATAGTTTAATGATAATAAGCGGCTTCCAGGGCACAATATCTCAGTAGGCTCTCTTGTTATGCTTGACACCCACCAGCTAAATATGAAGATGCCATCATGAAAGTTGGCTAGTAAACGCATAAGGCCATTTGAAAAGGAAAAAACTTGGGTAATGGTGCATATTGCATCAAGCTTTCCGCCCTTTGGAAACAACATAATGTGTTCCATATTTCCTAATTATTCCCTTTAAAGAGCAAAATACTACCCCAGAGACTATCATTGTGGGGGACTCACAAATGGCAGAAGTTGAGGCAATGTTGGCCTCAAGGAAATCCAGAAGGTCTGTTTAGTACCTTGTTGCATGGAAAGGCTACCATGACTCTGAAAATAGTTGTGTAAGCGCGAGAGACTATATTAAATGTAAGGAATTAGTGGCTAAGTTCCATGAGTGACATCCCGAGGCCCCCTATCCACCTAAGAAAATCGCTCTATTCATGCCACTAATCTCCCCGCCATACACAAGAACTACGCCCTAGTTTTTAAACAGGAAATATAAACTTTACTTTAAAAAGGTGAGTATAATGTAAGTCTGGAACCCAACCTCCTGGGTTAGACCATGAAAAGTTCACTTACATATGCAAGAGGGGCCAAAGGAACCTGTAGAGCCCTTGGTACAGCTGGGTGACATGCCCATATGGTTGATAAGTGGTGGGTCACTACTATGGTCACAAAAAATCCACTTTCCATTTTATTCCCTTGTAGAAAAAGATATAGGGGGTCTGCTATTAGGTGCTTCTGACTCAGGGCCACTGGCATGACCCCAGTCTCACTAAACCACACATATGTCACCTTCCTCCCCTCAAGAACATGAAAAATTAGCACTGAAACTCAAAAAACCCTTACTGAGTCAGAAAACCCAGTTTAGGTCATAAAATATGTGATTAAAGATCACAGTCACTAATCCAAGTCAGAGATTCATCCTCAAATTTTTTAATTAGAATTGACTACCTAGTTTAATTCCTAAAAGCCAGTTCCACTAAACACCTGATCCAAGAAAATCAGCTCAAGTTTGGATTAGGGAAATCACATCTGCCAAAGATCAAAATTTTATTGTCAGAGCTTATAAAATCTTGTATGTAAGTTATTTACCAAAAACCTCAAACTCAGGTTGTTTTTTACAACCCTGACCAAAGGGGACCAGAAAAGAGAATATGTCAGCCAGGAAAGTTACAAGTTTTCCTCAACCCTTTTCCACAACCATCAAGTGTAAAAGACAACCGCCCCTCCTAGGGACAGTTATCAGTTCATTCTTTTGTTTAAGTTATTTAAGAAAGCCAATTTTTTAACTTTTTCATGGACTACGCTGGTTCACTATCTACCAAACACTTTCTCCTTGAATCCCATCAAACACGCCGCCATCAGCATTCTGGCCTAATGATTGCCAAGTGGGCATTCTGAACCAATATATCAGCTCGCTGTGCAATAGCGGAGGTTGTGAGAAAATATGTCCCATAGCTGTTTTTCAATCTGCCATATCAGAAGGCTAACTGATCTTCTGGATTCAGTCTGATGACCCACCACTATTGTCATGAATTGGCCAACCAAAAACCTCACAACCCATCTGTTAAAAATTGAGAGTTGGATACTCTTCTCATGAGTACCAAATGTTACAATCCTGGTTTCTTCACCAATTGATAGCTCCCAACTGTTAACTGCATAGGTTCTATATGTAACAATTTGCGTTGATTAATAGTAGTTGATAGTTAATTGATTATAGTATGATGACTATTATTTTTAATTTAATAAATAATCTAAAATGGTCCAACGCTAGAACTGTACTTCTCCATGAAATACTGTTGATGTTGACTGTAGGGACTTCTCTTATCCGCCTGACTTGATCCACTCTCAGAACCAGAGGTTTATGGCCTTTCGTCTCGTCACATGGAGTCTGCAGAGATTCCCATCTAAGTTCTTCTCTTCTAAGGATCCTCAATCCTTACTATTTATACAACAAAAGAGTCCCCAATTAATGTATACAACAACAATAAACCCTGAAGATGAATAGAAGTTAAAACTTTTATTGATCTCTAACTCAATGTTTGGACTTAATGTAAATGTCCTTTGTTAATGTAAATTATCAGGGAATTTATAAAGGGAAACTGGCGCTTAACCCTTAGTTGCCGCCTCAGGCATGAAACAGCAGCCGTTGCCATTGAATTTACCTTTGACATCTCACCAGCGATGGTATTAAGCATCCTGGCTAGGATTTGGTCATTGGAAATCCTCAAGACCTAAAACGGACAGAGTCAGAAAATTTGTCACTAATGTTTCCCACTCAATCACAGTAAAGCAATCATATTTGGCTAATCACCCAGTTAGGTAATGTAACTTGTTACCCATTATGGTAGGTCATAAACCAACTGATCAATTTGCTTGTTGAAGGTGCATCACTCACCTTGCAACTACTCATTAATTTCCCAATCAGTCTGTGATGAAATTCCAACAAATTCCAATTGGTACATCTGATAGTTAATCAATGATCAACTATCAGATGCCCCATTTCATTGGCAACTCTGTTCAACAAGATCTTAAGCATTCACCTGGATTGATACCTGATCAATCCAAACCTGGCAAATTACCTAAAATACCCCAAAGATTATTAACCCAAAATTGGGGTCAATTGATATCCAATCCACTCACCATTGGGAATTATCTGATGGAAATCCACAGGTAATCTAGGAGACTGGAAAGGTGGGCGAAAATCCCAACACATACCCCTCTTGCCTATATTTCCAGAGAGAACAGGATTGGGACAGACGAGAATACTGCCTTAGACCAAGTTAAAGATTTCTTAGTTTCTAGCGGAGCACAGTCAATCTGCACTCAATGCTTAGGAAAACTTCAGCATGTGGCTCTCTTCCTTTTCCTTCTTGCTACCACCTCTTCAGAGCATGGTCCTCATGACCCACTGTCATTTTGGGTTGATCAATTTACTCATGATGATACTAGTCCTGGAGCTGGTTTTTCCCCAGTCAGGGCATATAATCTGTTGTCATATTCAGGATCTTAGTCTGGCGTCCTTGATTTCTTGATCTCCCTCCTCACCCTTGACAGAAGGTCACTGCCGTCAATGTTTGTCTTCTGGCACAATTAAGAATGCTCAATTATATTTGCTCTTATTATTTTCTCATACTAACTTTTTTTCTCATATCGTTCTAATCTTTTTTGTAAAAGATTATCTCATAAGTTTTGAGATTAATTTCTCCGAAATCAGAGCTTAATTGATACCAAAGTGAATAATGTTAATTAATATAAAAATGTCCAATATCCCCCTTTCATCCAGCTCATATGTAAAATGTAGAATCTTATTACCAGCAACTGCTTAACAGTCTGTCTGATAAAGATTCTTAGCTCACAACTGATGAGTCTATCTGCACAAAGAAGTCTCTTCTATGGTCCCCTAGGACTCATAACCAGTCAATTATCCATAGGCAGTCCTTCCACAGAACTACTGGAAAGGTATCCAACAGTGACAAAATCAGAGTAGCAATCATCTCAAATGACTTACAGACAATTCTATCTCTATCATCTATTCCCAAATTGGATTTCAATGCTCTCCTAGATTAAGCTCCTTTTGCAGATACTCCTACTATCATCTTCAAACCTCCTGAAGCAATGCCATCTGATATTGATTAATTTTTCTTCACCGGATCCAACTTGCTTCCAGAGTTCCTTTTCTGACTTGCCAAAGTTATAAACCAGCTGTTCTTCCAACTGAACTGGACATCAGAAGTCACAAACCTTTCAAGCTTCCCCACGCAGAGTTGAGGACCCAAGTGACTGAGGCTCTTTCCATAGCTCTAAATCCCTTTAATCTTACAAACATCCTAAGCCAGACATTGCAGCCTATGCTTTCATTTTGCAGGCCAAGTTCTTCGAAGTTGAGCCATGAAGCTTCCAGCCTCTCCTGAATTCCATAGCTCATTATGTTTTTAAATTCAAGAAGCTCATAGTCGTCATCTTCAGGATGCCATCCGCTCCTTGCATGACTATCTCATTTCTGGCGCTTCCCATTGGTACCTCCCGCTTATGACTCTAATTGGGGGCATTAACAGCAACTCCATCATAATATTTCTTGCAAAATGCTGGCTCATATGTCCAATGTTCTTGACAAAGCCCATTGGCAAGTGCTCAAGACAAATCTTTCAGCTCTGGTGCCATATCAGGATTACTCAGAGTTATTCGCCAACTGCCTCTTCTTGTTCTGTTGCTTCCCTCCCCAATCTGGGGTATTGCATTTAGCAAGTACCAATATCTCCATCTCTTCCCCTCATTGCATTCTCGCAGGGATCAGAATCCACTCAATGAACTTGGCTTCATGCAGGTTTAGCCCTTGCTAGCGTACAATATCAAATAGATTTTAACGGTTTATTTACCCCTACCGCTATGCATCCTCCCTCCTCCAAGAGGTGACATAGGCGGAATCATCCCTGAGTCAAGGATAACAAATAAAAGATTATAAAAATATAGCTCTTTTTACGCGCATTTTTTTATATTTTTATCAATATTATTTTTTCTTCTTTTTAATATATGGGATATGACCTACACTCAGTTCAGTGATTCATCATTATTATTTATTCCACAAACTGATTACTAGGTATACTATAACCTACCAGATTTTTTGTTTCAGAGGTCTTATTGTTTAAGGTTCAACCATTTATTTTGTTTCAGCGGTCCTTTTTTAGGACTTAACCAAAAAATTCCAGGACAAAACCATCTCAATGGTTCATCAGTCCTTTGGAACACTCTTTTTATTTTTACTTTAATCCACTGCCTTCGATATTTAACATGGATTCAATACACAATCCAACCATCCAAAAGGTTCTTGATGGAATATGCATCCATCGCCGTCTTGGCAATAATCTCAAATGTATCTGACCAAAATGCATCCAACTTGATTCTTCTTCCAAAACCATGAGTATCACAATAGACAACATTATCGCCCATATGGTAATCAGATATTGACAGTCAGTTCTTATCATCCGTCATTTTACCCTTGATTATCTTCTTCAAGGCCATATTGAATGCTTACAATTGCATTTCAATCAGGATGTTCAAAAGTCAGAGAAGGTACTGCTCAGCACTCATCCTTGATATTGGTTCAACAACCAAATATAGAATTGGCAGTAATGTGGCCTTCCTCTGTACAATAATTCAAACAGTGTTTCTCATGTTGTCATATGGTGACTTATGTTATATGCAAACGTCACCAAACTGAGGTATGTCTTCCATGCAGAAGTTTTTCCAGCAAACAGCTTCCTCAGAGTCATGGCCAGCATTCCATTGACTCATCCTACCAGTCCGTTCATCTCCAGCTGGTAAGATACTGACACAGCTCCTTAGATCCCCATTATCTCGTTCAATATTGGGATCACATGGGGCTTGAAATTCAATTCATTGTTGCTTAATAAGACTTGCGGGCATCCATGGCAGTATAGGACTTGATTCAGGATAAACCTTGCAGAGCTTGTAGCGTTCACCTTTGTCAGGGTTTTCATCTTGAACCATCTAGTCAGATGGTCAATTGCAACTATGATATAACTAACTCCCCCTGTGATCATGGTTAATGGTCCCATCATGTCAAAGGACACCATATGACAGGAAAATTCAGGGTGGACCAGTCAATATCTAGTTGTGTTCTTATGAGGCTTGTGCAACTGACACTCCACACAGCAAGACAAATAATTGGCCACATTGTAGTTGATAGAATACCAGTGATAGTACTGGTGAATGTGGTCAGTCATCTTCCTCAGGCCTCCATGCCCAACAACCTTATGCGCAGCTTAAACGATTGCTGTTTGTTCTTATGGTCTTGGTTTTAATAATCATCTTCTGTTGAACATCTTAAAGACTTGTCCATCCTTGGTCTTGGTGTTTTCCATTGCTTTCCAAAGCGCACCTTTTTATCCTTCAGGGTTTGTTTCCAATTTCTCCATAATCATTTTCAAGAACAGCTCATTGACATGTTGGTATACCACTTGAGCCATTGGTAACCATGATAAGCCATCTTCATTCTGGTGAGTGCTCCCAATCGTGAAATATCTCATAGTTATAAGCTTGAAGCTTTAAATGACCATTGGGCCAGTCATCCTTCCAATTCTCATAAATTATGCAGTTAATACAGCAAGAGTGGTCTGTGACCTTAAGGTGCATAATGTGAATATACACCCAAAACTGCTTACACGCATCAATTACTGTAAGGCATTCACGCTCAGTAACGGTGTAATTCCGTTCTGCTGCTGATAGCATCCAGCTCACATAAGCTACTGGATGCTCATCCCTAAATTCATCTACTTGACTCAGGATGGTGCCAATCGCCAGTAATGAAGCTTTGGTCTATACTATTAATTCTCAATTTAGATTTAGACATTTCAATATCAGAGAATCTATCAGATACTTGCATAACTCATCAAAATAACTTGGGCCTCTTCATTCCAAAATGAATCCTTTCTTCAGATCCTTCAGCAAATGAAAGAGGGGCTCAGTGACTCTCACAAAATCTCATATAATTCTTCATTAGTATCTGACCATTCCAAGGAACACTTGGAAATATCAGTCAATAATCAGGATGGCATCCGCTCTATGGCCTCAATCTTATGGGCTTGCAGCTGCAGTCCACTAGAGTTGATAACAAATCCCAAATAATCCAACTCTTTATTGAAGAAGTGGGATACTTTTCTTTCTCGTTGCAAACAATTTTGCAACCTATTCAATTAAAGACTAAATCTAGTTTGATAATCTCACAGAGGAGATTAGTCTGCGCCCATGTCTGGGAGCAGTTGGGCAAGCAAGGCAAGAGGAGCAGGTGGAAGGCCCGCGGCCTCTAACATTCGAAAACGCCCCAGAGAATCTGGCGGAATAGAAAAAAATCTCAAAAAACTGGAGGTCACAATTTCCCCGGAGATACTCGTGTGGCAAGCACGATGCAATCAGTACATCAACATGCCACACTCCCAGCCACTTTCGTCGGTGGAATTTGGAGTCTGTGTGTATCTGGACATCCAAAAAACGGCCTTATGGGAAAAATTTTGTGAAGATGTACACAAAATTTTCCTGACCGCGGTGTACGTTGCACCTCACTCCATGTCGCATGGTTGGCTGGACCTAGGTTTCAAAAGCAAAATAGCAGCAGATGAGGCTGCAGCGGTGCGCATAGTGGTCAACCTCCCTGAAGGGCAATGGGTCGTCGAAACCAAATGCACCAGATGGACAAAATCAAACCAAATTTTCCTCACGTTTGACTTTTTGCCTACTACAGTAAAACGTGACATTTTGGAGCAACACCTGAAAGATGGTCTCGCCATATATGGCGAAATACAATCTTTCAAAATGCAACGTTTCACGCTGATGCCACACCTGTGCACTGGCAAAGCCATCGCAGTTCTGACCCCAACTGAGGAGATCGCGAAGGACCTAACCCAGATCCCGCACTCCACCTTTATTGACATCACAGGGCATACCACCCACCCATTCTGGGTAACTGTGGACAGCGCGCCCCCCATTTGCACCCACTGTGATGCATTTGGCCATAAGGCGCATGCATGCCCCATCAAGGAGGGCATCACATTCCAAGAGCACCCCTCGGCGGCCATGGCCAGTGGAGAGGCGCATTATGAACCAACTGCAAGCACCAAGGAGGCTTTCCCGTGGGGAGCACAAGGCTGCTACCTATTGGTAAAGCCCATCTCCCTGCAGGAGTGGAAGAAGGCCAAGAAGGCCCATAGGGCCGCGGCCAAGGAAGTGGCCAAGGCCACCACCACCATCCCACACTCACAACGCCAGGAGGACATGGAGACCTTCACGGCGGAAGCGACTTGGGAATCCATCACCTAATCAGATTGGGAGGCCCATGCCGAGCGGGCTACTCAATCCAAGGATCCGATGGGAGATTTGATCTCACCCAATTGCTGCACCCAAGCTCCAGTCAAAACTGACTTGGGACCTATCCCAACTGAAAATTTTTTTTTGCCCCGCTTGATGGTGCACCAAACTTATCTGCACCGCAAAAAATTCATCCAACGTTGGGAAAACAAAAAGCGAAGGCCAAAGCCAGCGTGACTCTTTCCACAAAAATTAACAAAAACCACGATAGTGTTGCTGCTAACACCCATGCTGCTGTAAAAGCCTGTGGGGACCTTGAAAAGGCTGGTGGGCCCAGGGGCCCACCACCTTGCACCTAAGGTGCGATGGGTGAAACCTTACTCTAGGGACGCTGAATATTGCTGGACTCAAGGCCTCCCCGTCCTGGGCTAGGAAACTGAGTTTTTTACAAAACAATTTACCCATGGATATCCTGGCCATCCAGGAGTCCCACTGTCCACGAGGTTCTGAGGAAGCTTGGAAAACAATGCTCCTACCATCCCTATCCTTCTGGTCAAAGCACTGTGGGGTGCTAATTTGGAAAAATAATTTTTCAAATTCACATCCTCAGAAACATTCCTAAATGGCCGAGTGCTCATTGTCACCTTCTTGTGGGCTGACGTTGCGCATACAATTGTCAACATCTACGCCCCAAATGGTGCACACGAGCGTCAGGAATTTTTCTCATTGGTCAAATCCCTCCCGCTACCCCCCTGATTCTTTCCTAGTTGGCGACATGAACTGTTGACTAACCTCACCAATGGACCGGTGGCCGCCCTCACCCCACACCCCACAGGGTCATGTAGAACTACGCGTTCTAAAAGCCACCCTTGGGTTAATGGATGCGCTGCCATGACATGCCCCACTGCTCAAAAACATGACGCATCCCCACATCCACAACGGCCAATTAAGGTTCATGACCTGCATCGACCTTATTCTAATGCTGGCGAAATTCCAACCCCACATATCCCACTTCAAAACGACGAAAATGGAATTCTCTGACCACTGACTGGTCTCAATAACATACCACTTACCTGTCACAGTTGCAAAGGCCCCACATTGGTGCCAAATCCGCCCCCCAAGCTCGCGTCACCAGGATTTCCCACATGGGTGGAAGAGGCAACTTTGGCAAAATCGTTTGTTGCACCATTTTGCATGGACCCTATTTCCACATGGGCAACTTTTAAAGAGGACATCATCTGCCACTATCGCCATCTCTCCTCCAGATGCTCATGAGCCACATCAGCAGTTTCTCGTGCATGCTGGTGGAATTGGCCCACTTGGAGTCCAACATTCCAGCCACAGGATACAGCCCTGCATAGGGCTGGAAGTGGGCGGAGGCAGCCACCCACCTCAACGCACTCAAAAGGCAACACAAACATCAGGTTTGTGTCCAATACAGGGCCACATGCATCACTAAAGGTGACAAGTGCACCACATACTTCTTTAAAAAATTTTTTGCACCACGCCAGAGCATGGCCTGCACACAGGTGCGAAGATTGGATAATTCCATTGTGGACACACTGGCCAAAGTGGCAATCGAAATGCAAAGATATTACCCTGAGTTGTACCGAGCTGAACCAATTCAGCTGGCTGAAATGGCGGAATTTCTCAACTGAGCTCATATCCACACCATTTTCCAATACCCGGAAATAATGAATCTAATTACTCCAAACGAATTATGGACAGCCATTAGCAGTGCGCCAAACTGAAAATGCCCAGGCCCAGATGGCATTCCATATGAGTTCTACAAAAAATAATTCAAATATATATCCCCATTGCTGCTAGCCTCACTCAACCAAAGCCTGTTGGAAACGCACCTCCTACCAGGAGGACATGAGGCCTTTACGGTCACACTCTTCAAGAAAGGGGATAGGCTTGACTTAGCCAACTGGCGCCCCATTTCTCTAACAAACACAGACACCAAAATTTTAACAAAAAACATGGCTAACCGTTTAGGGACTGTAGCATCTGCCACCATCTCCCCAGAACATTTTGGTTTCATCCCCAGAAGGTCGATTTGGGATAACGTGCACTCTGTGGCTAATGTATGTCAGTCCACAGCCTCTGGGGCACTTGTATTCTTGGACCAACAAAAGGCCTATGATAGAGTAAACTGGGAATACCTTAGGGCCTGCCTCCATCAATACTGCCTACCCCCCGCTTCATAAACTGGGTGATGCTGCTCACGGAATCTGTGACAATGGCAGTGCGTGGCCCAGGCTTCCTAACGGAAGTAGTCCGCCCTCAAAGGGGCCTGCGACAAGGGGACCCTCTCAGCCCACTCTTATACAACTTCAGCCTTGACCCACTACTGCGAAATGTGAATGCCCACCTCACTGGGGTCCATGTGCCAGGCCAAACCCCAGTCAAGATGATGGCATTTGCAGATGATTGCGTGGTGGGGGTGTCTAATAACAAAGATGCACGCGCGCTTGAAGCCCTCATCCAGGAATATTCCCAGGTAAGCAACGCGGCTCTGAACGCCTCCAAAACCGAAATAATTCTCCTTGGTCGGTTTCAGAACTGCTGGGCCCCAGCAAGTAGTTCCCAACCTGGCCCATCTGCTCGCCCACGTCCACGCCTTACTAACTCAACACACACCGCTCCACTGGTGCTCCCCTTCATGCCACGTCCTACCATAGGACTGGTGCGCCATCTGGGCGTGTGGATGGAGGCAGGCGGATATGCGTCAGCAGTAATGGAGTGCCATATACTGGACAACGTGATGAAGCAAATCGCCTCTCTCAGAGCCCACCCTACTACCCTCACTGGCAGGGTTGTTCTTGCCAACTCTATGCTCCTATCCAAAGTCTGGTTCGGAGCCCACGCCATCCCCTTCTCCCCAAGCTTCTTCAAATCCCTGTATGCTTTGCTGCAAGGATGGCTTTGGTCAGGCCGCCCTCCACCAGTACGGCTAGAGGTCATGTTTGGCCTTATCATCAAGGTGGCATGGGCCTGCTTGACTTCAAAGCCCATGCTGCCATGATCCTGGGCACCTGGATCGCGGCCGTCACTGATCCTACACTCCCATCCCAACACTGGTCCCGCGCGGCCTGCTCCAACTTCTCCCAAGCCTTGGGCCTCAACAATCTATCAAACCCCCACTCCCTGATGAAATACCTCGCATCACACACATCAGCCACAGGTCCTCACGGGACTAAAACCTACTACAAACGAATCCTACTCTCCATGAGAAGCGCAGAGTGGAGAATTTGTATTAGTGGACATACAACCCAAAGAGGCCGCCCCTCTCCTCAGTTCACACAAGAGGTACAGGGGCTACCCATCCATGATGGCGTGATCCCCATTCGACCCCAAGTCCTATCCAGGGTGGACTACCTGGACATGATGGACATCCCTTATTCCACTGAGACCCAAAAGTCTATCTGGAAATACGCACACCATCCTCTGTTGCAGCCTTAAGTCCGCTCCCATGTGTGGCGCTGCCTGAGGCGGGTGTATCATACAGCTGAGCGCTCTAACGCTTTACACTCATCCTGTGTCGTGTGTGGCCAGTATGGAACGCTTTTCCACCACCTGGAGAAGTGCCCCACCTCTAAAGTGATATGGCGCGAAGTCCAACGTCTGCTAGGCCAGGATCAAACGCATCCCTTCAGTCTGTCAAGAGATATGTTTGCTTCATCAATGGCCTCCCCTTCCACCCTCCCTCCGTGCTCTGGTGGTTGCAATCGCCATGTGGACTATCCACACGATTGTCTTGGATGCCATCGCTGGCTCCATCCCCACCCTCCCAGAAACTGTCCACAGATTCTGGTCTCATTTGGTGGACCACTTTCAAGCATGGATGTTTGGATATCTCCCACCACATCACCGACAGCTGGTCTCCTCCTGGTTCCCAGTCTGGTTCATCAAATCAGACCCCTTCCTCCACACGTGCTCAATAGTGGCTACGGCCCCTTCACACGTTCCCTCCCCTCCCCATAAGTTGAGTTCCCGCTGGCAACAAGAGATAGCATCGCGTCTCTGGGGTGCCTCCCCTGGTACCAAGTTTTGTCTCATCTGAGTCATATTCGGAAGTGTCCGTCCCATAGTCATCCTTCCCTGCAATAAATTTAAATTTATTGAAGAAGTGGCACTTCCTCAGTTTAATCTTCAGGTTAGCCGCAAACAGTCTCTTGAAGACATCTTCCAAGTGGTGTAATTGGTCAGTAAATATCCTACTGAACACATTTATATCGTCCAAGTATACCAGGACGCATGACAACTTCAAGTAATTTAATATGGTGTCCATGGCCCTATGGAACGTCGCAAGCGCTTTACAAAGACCTTGGGGCATCCTAGGCAGTTGGTATAGCCCCTGCGCAGTAATGATTATGCATTTCATCTGGTCTTCCATTCACAAATTGATTTGCCAATATCCCAATATCAAATCCATCGTGGAGAAATACTTTGCTTCTCTTAATCAATCTAATACATCATTGATTCACGGTAGTGGATATGTATCCTTCTTCATTATTTTATTTAGCTTCTGATAATGAATCACCACCCAAATAGAGCCACTCTTCTTCTTCATGATCAGGGTAGGGCTTGCCCAGGACTCGACGATGGAACTAGAAGCCCATGCTTCAATACTTTGCTGTTCTCTTCTTTCACTACTGTCTCAGTGGCCTTTGACTGGTGAATCATTCTCATCCTTATTGGAAAGTCTTCCCCAGTGTTGAACCTATGGATGACATTCTTTACACATCCTAAATTGTGATCATTCTAGGCAAAGACTTCCCAATACTTTTTGAATAATTTTGCACCTCCACCTTCTGTCTTTCCGTCATATCAGAGAGTTGCTCATGATCAACCAATAAATTAATGTTCTCAGTCACCCCTGCTGGTAATCCCATCTCATTGAGGGTCCCAAATTTTGTAAATTCCTCATATCTGGTGTTAGGATTAGATTGAAAAATGTGATGATCTGATTCTTCTTGATCTTCATTAAGTTTCCATTAAAATTTGCCAGAAGAATTTAAATTTCTTCATAACCCAGAATAACAATTCCAGAAGCCTCCCATGGTGGCGCACATTTGACCTCTCAGCTACAAGATAAGAATGTTGTGGGTTTAAATTGGTGAGAAGGGAAAATGTCAGACATTTATTAGTCCACGATAATGATATTGATTTTAATAATAATAATGAGGAAATTGGCCAAAAGACCCTGGTCAATTCTTGGTGGAACCCCACTAATTGGGTTAACACTAGTTTGAATACCTCACGGGCAATTAACATGAAGTTTAGCAGTTAGATTACTCTGACTTTGCAGTGGACTATGGGACGTCCATTGGAGGGATCTCCCCCAGCCCCTACCAGTTACATTTCAGCACCTACATGGGGACCACCCCCTTTTATAGGCATAACCAGGGTCCCCTGAGGTAAAATATTTTTGAGAAAGGGGATTAGCTTGAATATATTAAGTCATTACCCCACAGTTACGTCTTACCACAAAATAATTCCCCATTCATTAAACCCCTAAATGAAGCGATTTTTCTGAGTTTCAATAGGCTAACTTCATATATTGCCTTTTTATGACTAGTCTAAGACATTCTGAACTTATTATTTAATTCCTTGAACCTCAATACAGTCAAATACTGAATAATCTGAGATTGAAAGGGACGTTTTTTAACTTATCCCGGCGGCGCCTAATAAAACTTTAAAACCCATATTTATAATGTTTCTAAGGTTAGTTATATTTATTATATTAGTGTATAATTCCCATTGTTGGATTTTGGCAAAACAAGCACCAAGCGAGCAAATCTCTACGCCAAAATCCAACACATGGCTCAACTCTGGACTTCTTCCATGGGCTACTGACCTCTCCATACAACAGCTCAGATATCTCCAACGTCAATCCCATATTAACTAGGATCTGTGATCCTTGTGGTATGGTCCTCAATTTCTTGATTCACAATGAAATTTCACAATTTTCTAGGATTTCTGTTGGCATTTATCTTCATATTTGCCCAACCAATTGGTAGTGAATTGGGACAATGTCATTATTGTAGATCAGATTAATGTTATTGTTTCTCCTGGTCAGTGCTGTAACCCATCTCTCTCATACACTAGCAGTAGCTTCTGACCCAAATTGGTTAACTTATTATCTTCAAAGTTACATTTATCTCTATATTT
Source organism: Massospora cicadina (assembly GCA_022478985.1). NCBI lineage: Eukaryota > Fungi > Entomophthoromycota > Entomophthoromycetes > Entomophthorales > Entomophthoraceae > Massospora > Massospora cicadina. The sequence continues at coordinate 160,633 of JAKSZP010017128.1, forward strand.
TCTTAGAAACTAGGTCCCAAACAGAGTATCATGGTTTTGGTTGGCCAAAACTATTGCTGGGGAGTGTTATAAAATCAGACGGTATTGTTAAGATCTGCTATATTGTTTGTACAGGTCAAACCCACTGAGCAACAGACAGATGATGTGGGGATCATCGGTCCTTCAAACACTTGAAAATATACTAAAAATGGGAGCATTTTCCCCAATTAACACTTTATTTATTATAAATACAGCGATATTTCAATGTTCTGCTCTCTTCTTTACTAAAAACAACCTACCTTCTCTCAATCGCCCATCTCACTTATATACAGCCATTTTGGACAATAACACTAACAAAGCTTAGCTATTCTATTCCGCCAAATCTCCTCAATTTTAGCGTATTATTCTCTAGCTCTCTATCGCCCTAATTGTAGGCGATTTACTTTGTATTCGTCAAATGTTGACATAGCCTTATCACCTTATCACCTTACTTAGAGGCGATCCATAATAGCCTGTTATATCCCAATATTGCCTCATCTTAAGGCACTCAAATAATTGTAACTGATATCATGTTTAGCAGATTCTTTCTCAATCCGCCATAGCTGTCCCACGATTATCATCTAGTCATATTGGAATTGTGACATTACCCCCTCCTTGACTGGACAATAAGGCTCATATTTCTTATATGTTCGGAGGAACTTCACATGCACTTAGTTAAAATTCGACCACTTGTGGGGTCCTTGATGGTATATGCGTCATCCCCAGTTTTCTCTATAACTTCGAACAGACCAATCCAAATACTAACCAACTTGTGTTTCCACCTGAACCCATGATGGTCATAAAAGAGAACCATATAGCCTTCCTTGAACTGCACCAACCTGCTACGACATACCTGATCAGCAGCCTGATTCCTGATCTTCTTGGCTAAGCTAAATGAATATGCTTCAGTTTGCAATTTGATCAGTGTTCACAAGGTTAGTCAAATAGCAGTGGGGTTCCATTCCGATGGTGTCTTCTACACATGAGTAAAGTAGCACCATGAGAGCTGGGTGTCAGCCATATAGTAGTTGTAAGGGACTCTTCCTCATGGCAGAATGGTAACCTATGTTATAGGCGAACATGGCAGTGGAAAGGAGGGAGGTCCAATTGTAAGGTCAATCTGTTACTAATTTTTGTAGGATGTTCACCAGAGTCCCATTCACATGTTCGACCATTCCATTAGATTTGGGGTGGTATGGGGTCATCAGAACCCCGCGATTCCCAAAAGCTTATTCAGTTTAGGGAGGATGTGCGAGGTGAGGTTGGTTTTGTTATCAGTGAGAATAAACTGAGGGCATCCGTGTCACTGAATAATGCATTCCATCACGAACTTGGCCACTGTAACCACCCCCAAATCTTATATTGCCCTCACTTTGACTCACCAGGTCAAGTGGTTGATAGCCACAAGAATGTACTTACACCAGTTGGCTCCTGTTGGCAAGGGGCCAACGACATCAAGGGAAACCATGTGCCAAGCAAAATGTGGTTTCACTACCTGATTTAAAGTCTTATGACAGAATGGCTTCTCCACTTGGCACTGATGCAAACAGGAAATAGTTTTAAGCACATCAAAGCTCATGTTTTCCCAATAGTACTGAGGGCGCAACAACTTCATTGTCCTACGCATACCACCATGTCTGACTGCCTTGTGGGCGCTCATAATGATTCCCAGACATGCTGAGGGTTGCAGAAAAGCTTTACCGTAGAATCTTCGATCCACTTGTACAGTTCTATATTATGTTGGAAGGTAATTGCTCACATATCATTTTATGCTTTAATCACTTGGGGTGGCTCGTCGTCATATTTTCTCACTGAGCATCTTATCATACATCACGTTGCTGAGGTCCACTGTCACAGCAACACTTGGCAATTGAGATAAACAGTCAGCGTTCTAATGCTTTACTCCTGGGTGATGATGGATCTCAAAGTCATAAGCCTGCAGCTTAAAAGCCCATCAAACCAAACGGCCTTCAGGTTCTTTGATGTTCTGCAACCAGCGTAATGACGCGTGATCTGTTATAATTTTAAACTTTACCCAATTCAAATAGACTCTGAATTTCTTATATGCATAGATCACTGCTAAGCACTCCTGCTCGGTCACAATACAATTACGCTCATGGCAGTTCAGACTTTGACTACAGTACACTACAGGATGTTCCTCTCCCTCGTCATCTTTCTGAGAAAGTACTGCCCCAACAGCGGAAAGGGACACATCCATCTGAACGATAAACTACCGTACAAAGTTTGGATAGCATAACACCAGCGCGCTGGTTAACGCCGTACAAAGTGTATTGAAAGTGTATTGATGACATTACGTCCATTCAAATACAGCGTCCTTTTTAACAACTCGATTAGTGGCCCTCCAATACAGCTAAAATTAGGGATAAAGTGCTGGTATTAACTGACTATTCTCAAAAATACCTGTATGTCACGTTTACTATTAGGTGTAGTCATTTTGCTGGTGGCCTCTACCTTAGCCAGCTGTGGTTTTAGCCCCTTAGAGCCTACCACGAACCCCAGGTATTCCAGCTGATCTTTGAAGAAGTTACATTTTTTGAGGCTTAATTTTAATGTTCACCTCAGCCAGCCGGCGAAATACTGCTTCTAATTGATTGAGATGCTCTGAAAAGGTTTGAGAGAAAATGTTAATATCATCGGGGTATATAAGGATGCATGACATTTTCAGGTCACCAAGAATAGCGTCCATAGCTCGCTGAAATGTAGCTGGGGTGTTGCACAGCCTTTGAGGCATCCACGTTGGTTGAAAAAGGCCTTTAGAAGTGATTACCACACATTTTTCCTGTTCAGCCATGGGTAACTCAATTTTCCAGTAACCTGATATCAAGTCCATCGCTTAAAAATAACGGGCTCCCCTAACTGATCCAAAGCATTGTCAATCATTGGCAAAGGGTATGAGTCCTTTTTTGTAATACTGTTAAGCTTCTGGTAGTCTATTACTAAGCAGTTGGTGCCATCCTTCTTTTTTACAATCAGAACGGGCAAAGCCCACAGACTCTTGGATGGTTAAAGAATCCCTTGCTCCAGAAACTTGTCAATTTCATTAGTGACAACGTCTTCCGCTGCCCTTGATCAGAGGATCAGCCAAGACCTTATAGGGGGATGATCTCCTGTTTCTACTCAATAGACCACCCCAAGAACACCCTAAGTCATCATCACCAGTGAAGACCTATTGTACTTCTGAAATTAAAGCTATTGCTTGGTCTTTTTGCTCTTCCAATAGTCCTATTAGTCTGCTCTGCGGTACCACTGTTAGTACGCCAGATAGTGGTGTCTCAACTGGTTGACCAAATTCGTCCAAAAACTCGAAATCATGAACCTGAAGGACCTCTTCTATTGGAATCAAATGTAAATATGCTACTATTTGGTGTTGGAGGATTTACGTTGGTAAGCTCAGGAGGTTTGCTTACAAAACCTTAATCTCTCCATGTCCCGGAAGTATAATTTCTGGAGCCACATGCAGCTCAAACTGCTTTTGATGATAGAGCCCAATGACTTCCCCATATAGCCCAATAGGCACTTCCACCTCTACCTCGGTATTCACTAAAACTTGATGTCCAGAAGGAATAGATATGGGCCCTGCAGCTTGAAGAAGTATCCCTTGATATTCATATATCTGCTGGGGAAGGGATGAGTCTTCCACTTTAGTTGGTGATAGCAAACTAGTATCACCCCATCACTATAGGCAAGGTTGATATGGCTCATATGCACCAGATCCTTTGGTACTCCGCTAGAGGTGAAGTAATTGGGATCCGCTGGCCCATAATGGTGAGGGTCTCCTCCATCATATTAATGACAGCCCCAAAATGGCACATAAACGCAGTTCCAATTAACAGGTCATAGTTTTCATTTGGTAGCACAATCACGGGAGCTATAATGACAATGGACCCAAAGCGCAGAGGTAGCACACTGTAAGACCCCTCAGAGATGATGCTTTCTGCTCCAGAAGTTCCATACACCATTCGATGGTCTACATCAGGTTTTAAAGTAAACTTCGCCATCTCTTTAGTGGAAAATATGTTGACTGGGGCACCAGTATCTATTATAGCGTGAACTATATTTTTTGCTGCAAAAATATCACAGTACATACATTCAGTATAAGAAGAATATTGACTGTTTAATATGCAGACATTTATGGGATCTCTTTTTTCAAGAAAACTCACTATCCCCTCACCAACTTGAGGGTATTCTTTGACAAGGGTGTCTACTGGAAGGGCGATGTTTACTCCTTTCAGAATTGGCGCATCTGCGGCAGAATCAAGCTTGTCCAAAGAATATTGATCAATCATTTGACAAGCATATGGCTTCAGTTGTTCTGGGGATTCTTCATCCGCCGCTGCCTTGGCTTGATCTCGTGTCACTACATTCACTCCTCCAACTGACTGCTAGTATAAAATTCCATCATCGTACTGAGGGACCTCCACAGGATATACTACTATTGATTCAGGGATGTTCTGGGTTGGAATCGCGGAGGTAGAGGGTCCCATCTCTAATTAGCTCCATCTTTTCCCTGATAGTATTGATCTTGGTGTATGTAGTTCACATGGCGGTTATGGAAGAATTTTGCCAAATGACCAGGGAGGCCACATTCATAGCAGTCAACCCCATAAGAGCCACGTCCTAGATTATCATAAGAGGTTTGGATCAGAAAGTTTGAGGCATTCGGTGTAACCAGGCCCTGGTCAATAAGATGATTGTTGGCATTTAGCGTAACTAGGTCCTGGTCAGTATCTGGGTTTCTGACAGTTTTCATGACCAGCCCATTGATGCTGATCAAACTGTTGAGTATAATTTGGCTGGGGATGAGGCGCAGAGTTATAGTAAGGCTGAGGATTGCTAAATGGGGCTGGAGTCAGACAAGAGTATTCTCCTGAATAAGAGGGTGCAGTAGTGATGGTAGTCTTCCATTCCATATACAGTGGCGAAAAGTTAGGGGATATGCAACGCAAAAACTGTACAATCTTGAGTAGAGGTACGTCGTCATCCAGAAGTGGCAAAATGACATTGTGAAGCTCTTGGTTTGGCTTCACCACGGAGGTCATGGTGATGCACACGTCAGCTTCCGGTAAGTATCCTGCCCCAATTAGCATGTGGGCTTCCATTGTGAATTGATCAGAAAACTCCAGGAGAGTCTCATTTCAGTGGAACCCAATTGTTAAGAATTCTGCTTTCCACTGCGAAATCTTTGAGGTACCCCCAAACAGAGAAGAATAGTATCTTTTACATCCCTATAGGTGACAGAGCTACTTGGGAGGTAACATGTGACTTGATCGGCACTTCTGACATCCAATGTGGATATCAAAAGCTTGGCCTTCCATCTATCAGAGGCTCCTTTTGCTGCAAATTCAAACCGTTTGAAAAAACCATGGATAATCCCATTTTGATCAAATGGAGGTAGTTTCTCAATGTTCACCTCCTCATCCTTTTCACAGTTTTTTGGCCCATACTGAGGAATGAGTCAAGATCTAAAAGCAGTTTCCTGATGAGAGGCTAGACCAGCGGAAGTTGGAATGTCCGCTGCTTCAGGGGTAGTGTGACCTTCTGCCATGGGCGGTACCACCATTACTTGAGGGAAGTGACGTTCCAACTCATATTTGTATCTGGTACTACCATCCTGGGTGTAGTAGCTCCGACCAGCATCATATTATTCCTCATATGATGCCCCCTCTTGATGATCATCCTTGTCCCAGTGATAAGACTGAGAAGTATTGGTCAATTTTCACTCTGCGCACTGCAGCGCTTGGTATTATCATCCAACCAGTTGGCGAGTTCTTTGTTTTGTTGGCCCAATATTTGCATTTGGCTAAACTTGCTATCAAGCTTGTTCATGACAGCATTTCATTCTTGAAGGAGTTCATCTTGGGTTTTGAGCACCACGTCTAAGGTAAGTTTGAGTTCCTCATATCCAGATGGTGCAGTGTTCCGTGAAGATTCCTCAGCAACACAGGCTGTGTAAGGCATGGGTGGCAACTGGAGTTTTGGAGTGCTTGGTGGATAATCAATGGGCCCCCTGTAGTGAGCACCACTGTTATAAAATTGGACAGCATCGTTAGGATCTGCCATATTGTTTGTACAGGTCAAACCCACTGAGCAACAGACAGATGATGTGGGTATTGTCAGTCCTTTGGACACACTTGAAAGTATACTAAAGATGGGAGCAATTGCCCCAATCAACACTTTTATTTATTATAAATACAGCGATCTTTTGCTGTTCTGCTCTCTTCTTTACTAAAAACAACCTACCTTATCTCAATCGCCTATCTCACTTATATATAGCAGCTTCAGATGATACCGCTCTCATAGCTTATGCTATTCTATTCCGCCAATTCTCCTCAATTTCAGCTTGTTATTCTCTAGCTCTCTATCGCCCTAATTGTAGGCGATTTACTTCGTATCCATTGATAATGACATTGCCTTATCGCCTTATCACCTTATTTAGAGGCGATCCAATAATAACCCGTTATATCCCAATATTGCCTCATCTCAAGGCACTTGAATAATCATAACTGATATCATGTTCGGCGGATTTTTCCCAATCTACCCTAGCTGTCCCACAATTATCATCCAGTCATTTTAGAATTGTGACAGGGCAAATACCACTAAAGACCCAAATTGGAGTGGTAATATGCTATACGCTCCACAGGAGATGGTTGTAAAAGCCCAGCAGTCCCATTTTCTTTCTTGTGCTCAAAATCAGGCGAGATCCTCATCCTCTTCACCAGCTTGGTTGAGACAATATTGATAGGCGCTCCACTATCAATTATAGCCTGTATCTGAACTTAATAAAAATTTATATCAATATACATACACTTTCAGTATTGTAAATTAGTGATTACTGAGTATATAGTGGCGTTAAGCATCAAATAAAGGGTGTGAAAAATTGGCGCTGATAGAATAGGAAATGATTCCTTAATTGTGCTAAGGGGGATAGACAGGTTTGCTTGATCTAATCTGACCTCAGCCAGATTTCCAGATTCTCCACAGATCAAATCTTGTCTGCTAGTTGTCACGCATATGAGTGAGCAACTTCCTTTAATACTTTGAGGTCAATCCCCTTCGCTCCAGATCTGGTTACTGCGTTGCCATCTAAATAACCACTTGATAAAGCTGGTCCTGCAAGTTATCATTGACAAACAGATTACATATTTTTTTCATTTAATATATCATATGAACAGTTTTAACTGCAGATCTAGACTGTTACCCATCTAGGCCATGATACTTTCCCTTTTCCTGTGTGGGTTTGGCGTGTTTACCAGGACCACGATAATCTGCTCCTTTAGCTTCTTGCATTAAGCAGCGAAGTGTCCCTTTCCTCAGCACTGATAACATCATTTGTCTTTCTTGTCAGTCCACTTAGACTCTCAGGCTTATTTCCCAGCACGGTTCAATTATTGACTTCTTAGCATTCTCAGTCACCTTCATAGGATTCAAATTAAATACTGGACTTGACTTGAACCCTTGATTAGGGGCCTCAAATGTGGCTCCTAAAATCTTCAAATGATCTACCATTTCTGAGGTGGTAAATTCGTTGCAAACATGAAAGACATCATTTGATGTATTGTGATAGGGCTAAAGGGCCGCTTACAACATGATCCGTGCATTAAAATCAAACATTACATTTGCTCAGACCAAAATCAGTGATTATTGGCAGAATTGATTGGCAAAACTCACTAAGGGCTCATTCCTCTGGAATTGGATTCCCATAAATTTCTGGTTGCGTTTTGACATACACTTGGGACTTTCAGATTCTTTCATTATGGCAGCCTTAGCCTCCAAGTATGACCAGCTGTCCACCTCTAGATGGGGTAACACCAAATAATGATAGTTGGTGTCCAAACAGTTCATCACTGAAAAGCTATTTGGAAATTGCCAGACATGAACATAGTCATGTCAAAAATCGGAAGAACGTAGGGGTATTATCCCAATGAAATGTGAATAATTTTGGTGTAGCACTAAATTCCTCCAAAGTTTCTCTAGCCACCACTCTTGGTTCATCTACTTGAATGACTTGAGAAGTGATTTTGGGAGCCATCTCCAAAATGGCTGCAAATGCAGTCAGCATATTCATTAGAATAGTTGACTTCCCAACTGAAGTTCTTGGGGTCCTTTCTTTGGCGTCAGTCACCACAATGGGCCCACATTCACATCTATGAGTCTTCAATTCTTTGACTTACTTCAATAGACGCTCTATGTCTGCTATGAATGAATACAAGTGAACAAAATCCGCTTAGCATTCAGTTCCTAAGAATAAAACTTCTCAAACTAAATCTCCTTTTTCTTCTTTAATGACATTACTTACCCTGGCAGCTCATTGCTGAAATTGGAGACATCTTTGACTCCTTCCTCAATATTGGTAACTCTCTCCTACAAGGCAGAGAATTCTATGTGATTGGCAGAATTCAAGGCGTTCTTGTTGATGGTTGCCAACTCCATCCATAGTTTTCTTAACTCGTCTTTGTATGACATCTTATACTGGTGTATCTTACCCAACTACCCCTGTAGTGAGAACCAATTATTAAAATTTAAGAGTTGGCTACTCTTCTCATGAGTACCAAATGTTACAATCCTGGGTTCTTCAATAACTGATAGCTCCCAACTATTAACTGCACAGGTTCTATATGTGCACAATTTGCGTTGATTAATAGTAGTTGATAGTTAATTGATAATACTATGATGACTATTATCCATAGTTGAATAGATAAACCCAAAATGGTCCAACTATAGACATGTACTTCTCCACGAAATACTGGTGATGTTGACTTGAGGGACTTCTTCTCTTATCCGCCTGACTTGATCCACTCTCAAATCCAGAAGTTTACAGGCTTTCATCTCATCACATGGAGTCTGCAGAGATTCCCGTCAAAGTTCAGCTTCTCTTCTAAGGATCCTTGATCCTTACTCTTTATACGCAAAAGAGCCCTCAATTATTGTATACAGCAACAATAATTTCCTGAAGATTGATAGAACTTAAAACAATTATTTATCTCTAACTCAATGCTGGACTTAATGTTAATGTCCTTTATTAATGTGAACTATCATGGAGATTATAGAATGAACCGGAGCCCAATCCTTGATTTGCGCATCAGGCATGAAACAGCAGCCGTTTCCATTAATTACCTTTGTCATACCAGCGATGGTCTTCTCCATCTGGTTAGAATTCTTCATTGGACATCCCTGAGACCTAAAATGGACAAAGTCAGAAAACGCTCCTCAAACGTTTACCACTCAATCCAAGCAAACCAACCATATTTGGCAAGTAACCTTCTAAGTTAATGGGACTCTTTACCCAATATGGCAGGTCACAAACCAACTGATCAATTCGCTAGTTGCAAATGGCATCTCTCACCTTGCAACTGCTCATTAAATTCCCAATCAGTTGATGATGAAATTCTTACCAAGTCCAATTAATACGCCAGATAGCTAATCAATGATCAACTATCAGAAGCCCGCAATTTGTCAGTAACTCTGCCTGATGAGTTATTAAGCATTCACCTTAATTGATCCCTGACGGATCTGAACCTGAGGAATTACCTAAAATTCCCCAAACATTATGAATACAAAATTGGGTTAACCAATATCCAATTAACTTGCCATCAATAATTATCCCCTAGCAATCCACAGGTAATCTAGGAGGCTGAAAATGTGGGAAAAAATCCCAACACCATTACTTTGGAAGGCCATCTGTTGTAAATAGTGCTTAGGCAACGATATACAACTGCACAGGTCATAATTTTTGTTTAATAAAAATAAAGTAGACTGTATGAGAACAGTGGCCCCCAATAAGGTATTAAAGAAGTAAGTTTTATAGTCTTTATTTAGCAGTTTAAACAAGCCAGGTAAAAAAAGCCTTAATTTCCATTCACAGCAAAATAAACTACAAAGTGAAGTACTAAGCGGTGCGTAGTTATTAAGGAAAATGGTAAAAATCATTGGCTTGTAATTTTGGAAGAAAACACTTGACAATAATTTTTACACCTGCAGGGCAAGGGGGAAGATAAAATAATTAAAAAGGGATTCAACTTGTGACGCTCTAATGTCTTACAAGTTCATAATAATTAACTTAAAAGATATTGCTGGAGGGTGGTAAGGATTTGACCCTTGGTAGCCAATAAGCTACATATAAAAACGTGGGCGCGTGGGCAAGGTAATCCACCATATTTTAAATTGATGAATTGGCATTGGCGTTGAGGCAATCTAATGTAAATCACCTAATTGCTTTTGGCGTCAAGGCCTAAGAAATTAAAACCTTCATCTAAAATACAGATCAAATAAATTAATAATGTTATGGTTGGTCTGACTAATTCATAACACCATTGACATCTGCCAAATCACCTCACTGTCCCATCACTGTTTTAGAGCAATCTGGACAGCCTGAGGTCTTCCAACATGCAAATTTAAACATGACATTTGAGAGTGATTAATGCTTGTCCTCACAATCTGGATGAGAATATCAATTGTTGATTCATCTGGATCTCCAATCCTCGGGACAATCTAACCTTAATTCATCAATAAATTAATCTACCATCTTAATACTTTTTCTGACTCCATGCAGCAGACTGAATGACCACAACAATTGCAAAGCAATTTGTTAAGATCATGTCATATTTAAATTATACCAGTTGACTTAATTTACAGTCCCAATCTTTATTATTGAAAATTAACTCTTATTAGTGAATCCAATATTTACAGATATATGGAGAAAAATTATAGAATTTGGAATTGATACCAAAGGCCAGCAACTGTAAATCTAGAAGGATTGGTCATCCTCCATGCCCTCTCACACTTGGGGCTGCGCCAGCAAGACTTTCAATTGCCCCATTGCAGCAATTTATTTTGCTATAGAGGGCCTTTGGTATGCTAATTACCTTTATTATCCTCACAGGAATCATAGGGCGTCCCTCATCCAACTCATTAGTACTTCTCTGCCACAGAAAATTGGGCTTTCCATTGGGTTGTCACACAACCAGATTGAAAAGCACAGTCTTAATCTAAGTAACAGAATCCATAAAACCCATTTTTTATGGTAAATGACAATATTATAAAAGGAGGGTCCTAATCTACCCCTACCCCTACCCCATATTGCCTAACAGTATTTATGTTGAAAGGGTTAGGTTATTATGTAGATAAATTGCTCAACAACATCTCTAAATTCAAAATTTACTCCAAGTAAGTTTTTCTTCTACTACTTAAAAATTACCAAAGTTTTTAATTCTCAGATAGCTCATCAACCTTATATTTTTTGCATAGTAAAAATGTATTTTTGATGTGAATAATATACTTGCAAACCATAATTATAACTCCTTTTTTCCCAATAGCCCTTTACAATTTAATAATTATCCATTGTTAGTTATGCCTTGGTACTTTAAATGTGGTTCAAGTTTTGATCTAGAATTTTCAAGAAGTTTAATTCTAAATTAAGGATAAGCTAATCATGGTGTGCAACGTTAACTCTTGTGTTAAGATTCTTATATAACTGGATGATAAGCCATGAACAGCAATGGAGGCTTAGCTAAAATCTACTGACCATGATGACTATTTACAATCATAAAAGTGCTTTAAGATGAGGTGAAATTGGGTTTGAAAGGGTTATTATTGTATCAACTCCAAATAAGGCAATAAGGCTGTGTCAACATTTGACAGATATCAATTAGATCGCCTCATACTAAGGTGATAGAGAATTTAAGAATACTATACTCTTCCAGAACCAATGGGAATAGGCGGAACCAAATAGTCTAAGCAAAAGAAGTGAAATCATCTGAAGTCACTGATATATAAGCAAGATGGGCGATTGAAGGAGGATAATTATAGGATTGAAAGTGAAGCAGAAGGGATCTGCTTATATTATAGTAAATAAATTACTGTGGTCAGAGCTTATTGCTTTGTATTTTTTTATTATATCTTTACTTTGTTTGGAGGACTGACAATCCACACATCATCCATCCATTATCTGGTGTGTTTAACCTGTTGGACCTTATGACGTGTCCCAATGTATTACCAAAAATTATAACAAAGGTGCTCACTAAATGTGCTTATTTATTAACAAATAAAAATTAAATTAAAATTTCCAGTCGCCAGCCATATCACATCAGCTCTGCTTTGATGGGAAAATTTTACAACACACTGCACCAGACAAATATGCAGAACTTAAACTTGCTTTAGATGCGGTGCTCAAAAAATAGGATGAGCTTCTTCAGGAATGAAATGATGTTATGCACCATCTTAACAGCACGTTTAGTCAAATGCAAATCCTTGGACAGCAAAATAAGCAACTCACTAATAGCTTAAATGACACTAACAAAAGACTGCATTGCTCAGAGCAGAAATTGAATGGTACCTCCCAGCCCCCTCCTTGGGAAGAGGATGAGCAACAACGGCTGCTTGGGGAGAACTTTATGATGCAGAATATGACGCTGGCATGAGCTACTATACCCAGGAGGGCAGCTCTGGATATGATTACAACTGGAGAGCCAATTCCCCCAAGTGATGGCAGTACTGCCCACCAAAAATCCCACGTTACCTCTGAATCAGCAGACAACCCAACCTCCGCTGGGTCAGCCCCTCAGCAAAAGACAGCTTATGGATCTCACCCCATTCCCCAGTAAGTCCCAAAAGGTCGTGGTTATGAGTGGTAGGAGGAGCTTTGTATCAATAAGCTACCTCCGTTTAATCACAATGGGAATATCCACAGTTTCTTCAAATGGTTCGAGTTTGCAGTGGAAGGCGCCGTGGATTAGTGTAAGGCTAAACTCTTAATATCTGACTTGGTTGTCAGGAGTGCCAATCAAGTCACCTGCTATCTTCCAAGAAGCTCCGTTACATACCAAGAAGTAAAGGATACTGTGCTTTGGATGTTTGGGGGTACTGCAAAAAATGTCACAACAAAAGGATGAATTCTTGACTATTGGGTTCCATCATAAAGAGGCCCTCATGGCGTTCACTGAACATTTTACAGCAGTACTACATGTGCTAATTGGGGCAGTCGTTTTAGTGGAAGCGACATGTGCATTGCAATGACCTCCACAGTGAAACCATACTGTGAGCTTTACAATGTCATGACCTTGATCTTGGACAATGATGTAACTTTACTCAAAGTAGTTTAGTTTCTGCAACATCTGTCCGCTATCTTCACTCCACCCAATACAGAGCAGAAACATACATCTGCCATTGCTGGACCTTCTTATTTGGGGAATTCTCCCGTCCTTCCCATATTCCGCCTTGTAACCCCTGGCCTTACTATAATTTTGCGCCTCATCCTCAACTGAGTTAAACCCAGCAGTTTTACTTTCTCTCTGGGCCCATCTACAGGAATCGTCAGCAGTCTAACTACTGACCTGGACCTAGTTACGCTTAGTGACGGCAATTCTACTATTGACCTGGCCCTGGTTACACTAATTTTGAACAACTAAGCTATTGACCATCCCCTCTTATGAGAACCAAGGACGTGTTCTTATGGGGTAAATTGCTTTGATGTGATCGACCTAGCCACCTAGCACAGAGTTCCCTAACCGTCATGTTCACTACATGCAACAGGATCAATACTACCAGAAAAAAGATGGAGTGGAGTAGAGATGGTACTCTTTACCTCCGCTATCCTAACCTCAAACGTCCCACCTGAATCAAATGTAGTATATCCAGCGGAAGTCCCTCTATACAATGATGGGATTTTATACCAGAAACCATTTGGAGGAGTGAATGTACTGACACATTCACAAGCCAAGGCCTTGGTGGACAAAGGGCCTCAGGAGCAACTAAAGCCATACGCCTGTAAATGTTTGACAAAGCTTCTTCAGAAAAATTGGATCCAGCCGCAGATGTGCCAACCCTGAAAGGAGTAAACGTCGCCCTTTTGGTAGATGCTATTGTTAAAGAATACCCTAAAGTCAGTGAGGGGATTATGAGCTTATTTGGGAAAAAAGATCCCTTAAATGTACACATATTAAACATTCAATCTTCTTCTTATTCTGAGTGTACATACTGTGACATTTTTGTAGCAAAATAGAGTTTGAACTATAATAGATAGGGCGCCCTAGTCAACATAGTTTCTACTAAGTTGGTGATGAAGTTGATGTTAAATCCTGACGTGGAACATTGTATGGTGTATGGGATGACTGGGGCGGAAAGCACGGTCTCTAAGGGAGCGTACAGTGAGCTACGTTTGCAAATTGGGTCAATTGTTGTTGTAGCTCTGGCGATAGTGCTACAAAACAGTTACTTTGACCTTTTAATTGGAACTGCTTTCATGTGACACATTGGTGCTGTCATTGTTAAGACAGAGGAGACTTTTAAAAATTCTGGTACAGCGGATCCCAATTTAATCTACCTTTATAAGAGTTCTGACAGATCTGGTGCTCATGAGGCATATTAATCTTGCATATAGTGATGGGGTGATTTCAGTTTGCTACCATTTACTAAAGAGCAAGACCCAAGCCTTCTCCAACAGAAATACAAATATCCAGGGCTACTTCTTTGAGTTGATGGGCTTATATCCATTCCTTCCGGACACCAAGTCATAATGAACAATGACTTAGAAGTGAAAAAGCCAGCCAGATCTATGGGGAGGTCATTGGACCTATCAGCAAATGCGACATGAGACTCCTATGGCTCCAGTATTATATTCCCTGGGCCTTGAGGAGATTATGGTTTTGTTACCAAATCTCCAGAAAAACCAATGCAAATCCGCCAGTACCAAATAGTGGCATACATAAACTTGATCCCAGTTGAGGAAGTCCTTCAAGTTCACATGTTTGGGTTGCTGGATAATTTTGGTCTAACCGTCGAGCTTCAGCCTGGCATAATGACAGTGGTACCTTGGGAGAACTCTATAGGGTTATTAGAAGAACAAAAAGACCAAGTGATAGCTTTATTTCTAAAAATATAAGAAGCTTTTTGCCATTGATGACCACAATTTAGGGTGCAATTGGGGGTGATCCATTGATTGGACACTGGAATCATCCTCCTATCAGGTCTCAGACGATCCACTGATATAGGGCAGCTGAAGAAGTTGTCATTAAGGAAATTGACAAGTTGCTGGAGTAAGGGATGCTCAAACTGTTCAAAAGACCATGGGCTTTGCCCATTCTGATTTTAAAAAGAAGTATGGTACGAACTGGGTGGAGACAGACTACCAGAAGCTCAACAGTATTACTAAGAAGGTCTCATATACCTTGCCTAAGATCAATGATGTGTTGGATCATTTTTGAGGAGCTTGCTACTTTTCAGCAATAGATTTGATATCAGGTTACTGACAAATTGAGTTGTTCATGGGTTAACAGGAGACTTGTGCTATAATCACATCCAAGGGCCTTTCCAACTGACACATATGCCTCAAGGGCTATGTAACGCTCCAACTACATTCCAACGAGCCATGGACACTATTCTCAGTTATCTGAAGCTGTTGTGCATCCTCATGTACCTCAACAACATCAATAATCGCTCCTGGACATTTTCTGAGCATCTTTATCATCTAGAAGATTATTCTACCAGCTTGCAGAAGTGAACATCAAGATTAAGCCTCATAAATGTAACTTCTTCAAAGACCAGTTGGAATACCTGAGGTTTGTGGTAGACTCTAAGGGGCTAAAACCACAGCTGGCCAAGGTGGACGCCATATGATTAATGACTACACCAAACAGTAAGCACAACATACAGGTATTTTTGAGAATGGTCAGCTACTACTGGCGTTTTAATTTACCTTCATCTGTATTGGGGTCACTATATGAGTTGTTAAAAAAGGATGTCATGTTCAAATGGACGGAACGCCATCAATGCTCCTTTGATACACTTTGTACGGCACTGATAAGTGTGCTAGTGATACGCTATCCAAACTTTGATAAAGAGTAAGTCATTCATATGGATGCATTTCTTTCTGCTGTAGGGGCGGTCCTATCCCAAAAAGACGATGAGGGGGAGGAGCATCCAGTGGCGTACTGCAGTTGAAGACTGAATTTCCATGAACGTGATTATACTGTGACTGAGTATGAGTGCTTAGTAGTAATCTACGTGTATAAGCAATTTAGGGTATAACTGCATGGGGTAAAGTTTAAATTCATAACGGATCACACGTCATTAAGCAGGTTGCAGAACCTCAAGGAGCCTGAGGGCGTCTATCCCGATGGGTCCTCAAACTTCAGGAATATGACTTTGAGATCTTTCACCACCTGGGAGCAAAATACCAGAACGCTGACTGCTTACCTAGATTTCCAAAATTTGACATTACAGCAGATCTCAGCGATGTGATGTATGATAAAATGCTCAGTGGGAAATAAGATGAAAAACCACCCCAAGTTATAAAAGAGTTAAACGAGATGTGAGAGAATACCTTTCATTGTAATGGAGAGTTGTACAAGCGAATTGGCAATCACTACTGTGAACTTCCCACGACCCTTGACATAGACTAGAATTATCATGAGTGCACATAGTGCAGTCAGGCATGGTGGCATGCGCAAGATATTAGAATTGTTGCACCCTCAGTATTACTGGGAAAGCATGATCTTTGACGTTCTTGAAACTATTTCCTGTTGCCACCAGTGCCAAGTGGAAAAGCCGTTCTGTAAGAAGACTTCATACCAGTTAGTGAAACCCCATATTTCTTGAAATATGATTTTCCTTGATGTCATTGCCCTCTGCCAACGGGAGCTAATTGGTTCAAGTACATTCTTGTGGCTATTGACCACTTGACCCAGTGGGTTGAAGCATGGGTGATATGGGATTTGGGGGCGGTCACAGTGGCCAAGTTTGTAATTGAATGTCTTATCCAGCGACATGGCTGCCCTCAATTCATTCTTACCAATAATGTAACCAACTTCACCTTGCACATCCTTCCAAAGTTGAGCAAGCTAATGGGCATTCGCGGGGTTCTGACGACCACATCCACCCCAAGTCCAACAGAATGGTTGAACGTGTTAATGGAACCTTGAATATACTATGGAAGCAGGTAATGTATAGACCCTCTGGTTGGAGTTCCCTCCTGTCCACCACCGTTTTTGCTTATACATTAGCTTTCATTCCACCTTGGGGAAGAGTCTCTTTCAATTACTATAGGGATGACACCCTGCTCTAACAGCACTGCTTTGTGCTTGCATAGCGGAAACCTATGGAATGGATCCCCAACATTACTTGACTAACCTAGTGGACACGTTGATCAAGCTGCAAACCAAAGCATAATCCTTCATCTTGGCCAAAAAAGATCAATAACCAGGGCAATGATCAAACATGGCATAGCGGGCTAGCTCAGTTCAAAGAAGGAGAGGTGGTCTTGTTCCATGACCAGCATGGGTTTGGGCAGAAACACAAATTGGCCAACATCTGAACTGATTTATTTAAATATAATTGAGAAATTGGACATCGACGCCCGCACTATCAAAGACACAGCATGTGATCAAATCATTAATCATGTGCATGCAAAGTTCCTCTGGGTGTATAAACAATAGCATACTTATCATATAGTCAAGGGGGGTAATGTTGAGATTATGATATGACTGGATGTAAGCCTGAATAGCTACAGCATATTGGCGAGGATCAGTTGATCATGATAACTATTTACAAATATAAAAGTGCCTTGAGATGAAGCGATATTGTGTTAGAAAGGGTTACTATTGGATCACCTCCAAATAAGGCAATAAGGCAATGTCAACATTCAACAAACATCAATTAGATTACCTCAAAATCTGGCAATAGAGAATTTAAGAATATTTTAATCTGCCAGAACCAACGGGAATATGATGAAACCAAATAGTCTAAGCCAAGGAAGGGGTATCATCTGAAGTAGCTGATATATAAGCAAGATGGGGCAATTGAAAGAGAAGTTTGTTAATAGGATTGAAAGCGCAAAACAGAAGGAATCTGTTTAATTAAAAGAAATAAAGTACTGTGGTTAGAGCTTACTGCTTTGTACTTTATTATATCTTTAATTTGTTTGAAAGACCAATGGTCCTCACAATGTTCATCCGTTGTTTGTTGGGTTTGACCTGCGCAACCCTTATGGTGTATCCAAAAAGTATCGCCAAAAAATTATAACACCTTAAAACCACAGATTTTTGCGACAATTGTGCTATGTGAACCTTCCCTTATAATTGAGAACCTAAAATTGATGGTATTAGATGAGATTCCCAAACTTTTTTTACCATTTGACATTAAGAAAATATAAGCTAAAAAGAGAATTGCATTGATTGTTCAGTAGAATTGGTCGCACTATAATTTATATTATGTAGCATACAAGCAATAAAAAAGTAAATTGAATCCTTCCAAATTTGAGCATATAAAAAGATTTCTTATGAAACAAAAAAGCACATAATATACCCCAACAGGCTCAGTTGTGGTGGAAGTTCATATGCTGCCAGTCTATGTCACCCTTTAGGTTTCATAAAGCTGCACTCAAATGGTGCATAAACAATCTTAACCCTAATGTGAGCAAGGTATGGCGAGCAATCACATCGTGCCTGTATCTGGCCATCTGTACCTGATGTCATAACAATCCTTTGGCCTTATGGCAGCCTAAGATTGCAATTGGAGACGTCTCCAGGCACCCACAGGTACTGGTTGGCCCAAGTCTATCCTGATGCGACATCTTGATTGTGCTGCACAAATGTTATTGTGGCACCAAAACTTAGTTTTTGTCCTATTACCATCCACACAAAATTTCTAATCTTATTATTATAGATTTAAAGATACAACTCCCAAGTGGGGGTCATGACATATGAAAAAAGTTTTTAAATAAGAAAGATAAAGAGAATTTCAGGTGAGGAAATGGGACAACCCCTCAACTATCTATAAGTAGCCCAGAAAGAGCTATACAAATTACTAATAATTTAGGAATAGAAGCTTAAGAAATTCCAGCATCCCAGCAACCGTTTTCTGGTGCATTGGGAGTCTTAATTTAAATAAATCTACCATAGAAATATAAAAATAATCAAAATTACCCCAGTTTCATTGGCTTGAAAATTTAGTCTCATTAGAGATTAAGATTACAACTATCATAATAGAAAATTTCTTTAAGGGAGGATACCCAAGTGGTAGAGTATGGACCCTCTACTACTGCCTCCCGAGTTCGATCCTGGTAATGGACTTTGGGTAGGGGACGATTTTGACTGTGTTGGTTTTGCACGCCAATGCCCCGAACTGAGATAGCGAATAGCAAAGGCGGTCCATGGAGTTCCTGGCCTATCATACGCCGCGCATGGAGGTTTTCGGGTTTTATCCTCCTTTCCCATTTTCTTCACTTCCCTAATCGGTGCGGTACCATCCCCAGGTCGGCCCACCTTGAATAAAATTTAAATTAATAGAAAATTTCTTAAGTACCAACCATAGAAAATACAAATTACAATTGCCAATTGTTACATTTTCCTGAAACTTGAGAAGTAATTTAGTACCTCAAGAACAGCACTGCCACATCTAGTACTAAAAAAAAGAACAGCACTGCCACAAAGCAAAGACCATTTCTTTTATATAGGCAAGTACCATCAAAAGTGAGAGAACTAGATTATTTTTTTTTCTTATTTTTGATGGAATTTCCTTTCTAATAATTTTTTTTTTTTTTTGCAGTTTTTTTATTTAGTACATATATAATCATGGAACGCATCATGACCCTTTCCATGAACTTGCAAATAAGGCTTACACCTCATTGACTAGAAAGCTTCAAGTCTATTGGCAAAAGGATCTCTTTCTGCTAAGCATCACTTTTCGAAAATCAATTCAGCCTGAAATTTAGCTCCACTAAAGAGATTTACGAAAACTATTAGCAAATATGGCGGGAAACCCCGCAAAAGAACCCGCAGGCTATGCCAAATGAGCCAGCACCACCCCCAAACGAAGCAACCCTCGGTTACCCACCTCAGGGTCAACCAGAATCACCCGCTCTCAAGCAGCAGCCATGAAAGCAGGCACCACCCCCCAACCTGGAGCTACTCCAACTAGCGCCAGTTCACCTGATCGCACTTCTGCAACCTGCACGCCTAACAGCTCTGTGTGTGCTGCCTCCCACCAACCCGCTGGGCCCCTCCAACCAAGGAGGCCATCACCCACGCTGTTTTAATGGCGTCTGCTCAGTTGAATGCAACTCAGCCCATCCAGACATTCACCTCCCCATTGTGTCAGCTAATTCAGCCCCATCTATTATTGCTGATGCCGTGTTTCTGGCTCCCTCCATGAGGGGCGATACCCAGCTACCTGGCCCCCAAATCCTCAGATGTAAGGTTGGATTAGCCGCACATTCTGGTTCACTAAGCACCAAATTGGGACAATCTACTCTTCCCAATGAGGATTCAAATGGTTCGGATTTTGGAACTTCACACCAGTTCCAATCTCACCCGTCCCATTTAAACCCCATAATTGGCACTTCTCAAGTCGGCACTTTATCGCAATATGCTGAAAACGACCAATTCACTAATCAGCCAATGAGTTTTGCCCACGAAATCACAGCAAACACTCGGGCTGAATTTACCCAAATAGATTGGGATGGTGATGAAACATCTCCCTCCTCCCAATTGGCTGGAGTTAATTCCAATCTGGATGGGACTCCCCAATTTAGCGAGGCCCAACAATCACCTGGCCCCCAAACCCTCGGATGTAAGGTTGGATTAGCCGCACATTCTGGTTCACTAAGCACCAAATTGGGACAATCTACTCTTCCCAATGGGGATTTAAATGGTTCATATTTTGGAACTTCACACCAGTTCCAATCTCACCGTCCCATTTAAACCCCATAATCGGCACTTCTCAAGTCGGCACTTTATCTCAATATGCTGAAAACGACCAATTCACCAATCAGCCAGTGAGTTTTGCCCACGAAATCACAGCAAATACTCGGGCTGAATTTACCCAAATAGATTGGGATGGTGATGAAACATCTCCCTCCTCCCAACTGGCTGGAGTTAATTCCAATCTGGATGGGCCTCCCCAATTTAGCGAGGCCCAACAAACCGCCCCTCAATTTAATATGATGCCAGCAACTGCTGTAACATTCCAGAAACAAGGGAACTCCGCAAACTTGTCCAAACCACCAGCTCACACTCAACCTGCAATTGCAGCCCAAAGCAAACACAAACGCACCAAAGGAGCCACTGGGGCGTGGCAAAACCTCTGGCACCAACGCTACCCAAAGCAGATCCCCGTGAAGTGGCATTTATTGCCGATGTTAAGAAGAAATGGGCCGAAACTAGAGCGCAAAAAGCTCTACCTCGCTCAACCCTCTCCCCACGCAATTCGCCTTTATTATGGGCATAACCCTGTTGAATTCTATACAGAGGATTACTTCTCATACTTTGCAGCGATTGCGGAGACATTCCCTATTAACACCACCATCCATGAATCAGTGGAGGGCCACTACATCGATGTGGGATTCACTGAAGCTGCCCTTGCTGACCATGCTGCCACCCTCCAGGTCATTATTCCACGCGGATCTCTTCGCATCTCCCGCACACGCTCTCACCTGGAGAAAATTTCATGGGTTACTTTTTCCAACCTACCAACGACTGTTGATCCTGAGTCTCTTAAACTGGCACTCCATCGTGGTTTAATGGAGTTTGGGTCTGTTCTTTCAGTGGACTTTAGCGTCCCCTCTTACTATGCTCCCACTCAAAGAGCTCGCACTGCTAGGGCGTCATTCATCCCCTCCCCCACTGTATCCCGTAACATTGAGGTTATTCCTCGTGTGGCGGTAGTTGGGGCATGCCCTGAGATCTTTTTGTCGACCCTGATCAGGCGCGCCCCGGTGTTCATGGTGTAACGCCCTTGGGCACTTGTATAGTGGCTGCACAGCTCGAAAACAAGCCCTCTTAGCCACCACCCAGGGGCCTAAACCAGGCCAAAAACGATCCCACATGGCTGCAGCAGCAATTCCACAACCCACACAATGGGTTCCTGTTCAAGACCTGTCCCCTGAGGCCTTACGCCTAGCAGTTGAAACAGCTAACCCCACTATTGGTGTGTGGGATACCTTCGCGCTCATGCCCCCCTTCCAATGGGCACCCCCTCCAATCTCCCAGAGTCAACTCCCTCTCTCACCAAGCGCAAGGCATCTCCCACAGGGTGCCCCTCGTCAGCCACCCCCACTCAGGGCTCCGCGGCACCCCCACCACCCCCCCACCAGCGATTTATCGCATCAGCCCTCAGCTCCCAATGGAGCTATGCCCACCAGCATGGACTGGCAACTCGCGGCCTGCAGTAGAAGTGCCACCTCAAAGGTCCTACCCCAACCCCACAGTCCATTTCGCGCGGATCCTTTGCAGTGTTGGAGGAAGTGAATATGGACTCAGACTCATCAAATGGGGACACCGCGGAGGTCACCATTGAGCACCCTCAGGTCCTTCCCCTGCAACGGAGCGGGGGCAGCATCCTAGGCTGGCTTACTGGGTCCTCCGCCCCCCACCCTCTCCTTCCCCTCAGAACCCTCGACGCTCCTCACGGATTGCAGCTAATAGTCAAGCTAAAGGACTCAAAACTAGCCGCCTCACAGCAGCAGGTTTAAGCGCTGGCAACCCCCCAGGACATGGAGGGGAACAGCTATGAGTCCCCATGGCAGCACCCTGGCCCTGCAATCCATCAACGCAAATGGGTTGCGGGACTTTAAGCGGAGAGCCCGCCTCCTCCGAAACTTCAGGTCAGCACAAATTGACATCGCTGCTGTCCAGGAGCCCCATATCCTCCCCCACGAACAATCTGCATGGAATGAACAGTTTGGAGGCAACTCCTTCTGGACAAACCATGCCGCCCTTATTGTTTTGAATCCCCGGGTTAAAACCCATTCTTTTTCACAATATCTAGGTGGCCGCCTCATACTGGCCAAACTCACCACTCCTGACTTCTCCTTCTTCGCTGCAAGCATCTACCTGCCTAATGCAGGTCAGGAGCAAAATCGGCTCTTGGAAGAGCTCCTCCAACTCAATCTCCCACGGAATACAGTTCTCTTAGGAGATTTCAACACAACCATAAGTCGCGTCCGTGACTCTTACCCCCTGCAGCAAAGGAACGCCCTGGATCAAGTCGCCTCCAGGATTTCCTTCGCCTGAGCGGCTTTATAGATGCGCTTCCACCCTCCGCGTCTGGCCTAGGTTGCATGACTAGGATCCAGTATGATGGAGGAGCTTTCCAGTCAGCGTCACGCATAGATATGGCACTGATTGGCCCCCTGCTAATTGGCCGCGTCTCCTCTCCCATCTCTCGTGACAACCATCTGAGTGATCACAGGTCACTCACCGTTGTCCTCACCACCACACTTAGACCGTCGCGTAGGTTCTGGCCTAGGGTTGCCCCAGCTCTTCTCAACAACCCCTTCACTAAGGAGAAGCTGTCTATGACCATCCGAGAGACTCTCACCTCCCCCACCCCACCTGCTTGACCACAAGGCTAGATGGGCGGTGACCAAGGAGGGCATCACCCCGCGTTGCTTACAACTGTGCCAAAGCCCAGATGACTGCAGCTCGCGCCAGAGTCAAAAGGGCGGAAGCCAGAATCAGACATCTAGAGCGAAACTGCCAGCCTTCGCCCTCTCCCAGATGGTTGGAAGACTGGGAAGCGGCGCAGGAAGCACTCCGCTTGGAGCTCACACTGCAGGAAGAACGGGCAGCAAACTTTACAACATCTCGTTACTATGCTCAATGGGAACGCCCCACCCGCTTCTTCTTTCAGAAACAGAAAGCCCGGTCAACAGCGCAGGATATTACTGCACTGAAAATTGGCACTACAACCACTTCAGATAAGGAGAAAATCACGCAGGAACTACACCGCTTCTACTCCAGCCTCTTCCATGCCACCCAGGTGGACCCATCGGACATCCAAGACTTCCTGTGGCAGGCTCCAGAGCCGCCCATTGACCCACAGGCTGATGAGGCTCTACTGGCGCCTATTTCCATCCAGGAGGTGATGGAAACCCTTCTGAAATCCCCACGGCTTAAAGCCCCAGGCCCAGATGGAATACCCTTTGAGGTGTACCTTCTGGAACCTGCAGTGATAGCCAGAACCCTCCGCGACCTCTTCGCTGCACTCTTGGTGAATGGCGAGGTCCTCCCCCGACTCCAGAGGCTCAATCACGACCCTCATTTACAAGAAGTCAGACCGTGAGAACCTGGCGAACTGGCGCCCCATAGCGTTGATCAACACAGACCACAAGCTCTTCACGAAGCTTCTGGCCAACCGCATCACCAAATGGGTGTCACCTCGCCTCTCCCCATCCCAGTACGGTTTTATTCCGGGGAGGTCGTTATGGGACAACTATAATGACCTTCACGTGACTTTGACTGCTAACTCTCGTAAGGTGAATGGCTTTGTGGCTCTTCTGGATATGGAGAAAGCATATGATCGGGTAGCCTGGAAGTATATTGATGCTTCCCTGGCCCGCTTCCATCTCCCACCCGCAGCTAGGCGCTGGATATCATCGCTCTATGACCAGCTCCACACCAGAGTTCTGGCGCCAATGGGTTTTACAGTGGCAGTACCAGTTGGACAAGGTCTCCGGCAAGGGGACCCCCTGAGCCCTATCCTTTTTAACATCACCCTTGACCCCCTCTTGGCCTCCTTACAGGACAAGCTAACAGGGATTCTGGTCCCAGGTAAAGCCCCCACACGCACCATGGCATTTGCAGATGACACTGCCATTGCATTTGGCTGCCCTGGGGATGTTGCCCTCGCTGCTGTGACCATTGAGAGGTACACCAAGGCGTCCAACGCCATGGTCAACACCTCAAGACAACAGTTGTACAGGTCGGCTCCCCCACCTTCCCCCCACCATTTGGTATTGAACCTGAGCGCGGTACCTTCCGTCACCTGGGCGTTCTCACCAACCAACAAGGAGTTGCGCTAAAAGACAATGAGGACTTGCTCCTTGCAGCAGTTAACTCCAGGATTGCCAGCTGGAACCGGCGGCACATCACCCCCCAGGGTCGAGCTCTGATGGCCAATGTGTTCCTCCTCTCCAAAGTCTGGTTCCTAGCGCACGTCTGCCCATTCACAGATGCCTTTTATACGCGGCTCAATGCACTCCTCCGCTGTTGGATCTGGGGCTCAAACCATCCACCAATAGCCCTCTCAACCATTGCCCGACCCTGTAATGAAGGGGGCCTAGGGCTTCTGGACACGCGATCCCACGCCACCACAATCTTCCTGAAGTTCCTATGGCCGATTGTCTGCTGGGACGCGACCCCCATGCCCCAATGGGCGCCCGCCCTCCGCCAGTCAGTGTCAGCAGCTCTGGGTCTTCCTAGAGCATCTCTGACCTCATTAGGGGAGTGGCTCACAAACCACCCAGGCCATCGCCTAAAACCATCCTCATCCCCCTACTGGAACCAGGCTCTCCTTGCCCTGAAACGAGTAGGCGCGCGGATCCACCATGCCTTCCCATACAGAAGGGAAGGCCCTGGCCTCAGCCCACGTCGCCATGCAATTGTGCACAATGGACAAGTTGTCACAACTCGCCTCAACCCCAAGATCGTCCTCCCATCCGCCCAAGACTCCTTGAGCTCCTCCCTCCCTCCGTGAGATTTGACCTTAAGGAATTGTGGAAGGACGTCTATCACCCCATCCTGTCAGCAAAGGTGTCCAACACCTTATGGAGAGTGCTCCACTGTTCATACAGGACAGGGGGACCGGACTGGCCCTACCTTCCAGCACCGAAGCTGCCCCCGCTGTGTGGAGCCTATTGACTCCCACCTCCATCGTTTTTTCACCTGTCCAGGTGTCGCCGCATTTGGCCAAAGGCCCGCGCGCTCCTCCATGCTCAGCCCTGGTCTGGACACCCTGTGCAAGACCTCATGTTTGAGCAGACATTGCCTGGTTGCCACCGACCCCTCCGTGTCCTCGCCTATGCCACAGCCATCTGGACCATCCATAACTCCTTCCTTCGTGCTGCCTTTGACCAGCAGGTGTGGACCCTTCCACACATGATCACCCACTTTCAGGTACACTTTGAGATGGCCCTGAAGGTCTGCACTATGTCGCCAACCCTCCCCCGCTCAGTTGTCACTGCAGCACGGCTCTGGCGCGCAAACCCCCTCCCTTTCTCGATGCCTCCTCCCTCCCCTTCCCTCGCCTCAGGCTCTTAGGAGCCCAGGCGTAATTCAATAAACATCGATGAATCCCCCCTTGGGTTGGGACCATCTAGTACTAAAAAAAAAAGCTTCAAGTCTATTTTTATAAATAGTTGCTTAATAATTGAGTAGCTCCTTGAGAACTGCAAGTTCATGACCAGAGCCAGCTTGGGCTCCCCCTGATTCATACAGGGGTCTTTCCAATGAAATGAGGGAAGCTTATGACATCTTGTTTATTGTGTGTGGTTTTATGTTTTGAGCCTTAGTCATGTGCCATCACTCTTGTTTAGGAAGACATGAAGGACAAATGCATCTACATGCGTCAAGTTTAAGAATGTCTGATTCCTATAAGAGATTGTGGGGATTTTAGCATATGGCTCAGGAAGTTAGTCAGTCATTCTCCAAAAGAGGTTGGCAATACTCTGATCAGTCCCAGTACCACTGACGCCACTTGATGTAGGCTGGGACCAATGTAGCATGGGGTAGTGTCCAAGAATATGACTGGGTGGAAGATTTCAGGAAAATGGATGTGGTGTTAGTCCAAGTGTTGAGGAAGTCAAACCCCCCTGAAGCATATATGTACTATTGTAGTTTATTTAATGGGTTAATATTTGGGCCCCCATATCCAGCAACAAAGTATAATATTGAGTTTTTAGTTAAAGGCCTCAATGAATGGGAAGGCATGGTCTTGGTCCATACTTTATAAAGAATAATACAGATTAGCCATCATGTCCCTTCCCTATGGTGTAACTTTTTGGCGGTTACATCTTGCTATTTTAGCATCTCTTTCAAGGATTTTACACTCTGTTGATAAAGGCTTAACTAAAAAGGGTAATTTCTCATTTTATGGAAAACCCCTTCTGAGAGCACCATTCTATTTTACTAATAGTGGTACTAATAATATAAATTACTCAAGGTATGACAACCAGGAGACTGAAATTACCAAGGCTCAAAGAGAAAAAAATGAACGAACAGACCTAGCCAAACAGAATGAATTGACTGCCTAAAATGATTGGGCAAAACACAAATGAACGAAAGCATAACCAACCAGGTGGGACAGCGGTGAGCCACTCAACCCATCATGGTGGAAGGGGAAGGGGATAGGGGGACTCATCCTCAGGATCAGAGCCCTCCTCATAGGCAAGAGTGCGGGTCTAGATAGAGAAATTGTATGGGGTGATCAGCGACATAATGGTTGAGGTGGCTGATGATCAGATGGTCATGGAAATTAACTGAAGCAAAAAATGCACCTAGGTACAGGGAAAAGCAGCTCTCCATGTGAGGGCAGATGGTAGGAACCTGGAAAAATAAAGTGAAGGCGGTGTAGTAACTTTTGGTTTAGCCTGCAAAGCCGCAACAACTTTCTGATGGCAGCAGCTTCTTGGTTATAGAGGTTTATGATGTCATGTTTGCATGCGAGGACTGGGTCAGGGCAATAATAGGAGGAGGGGGACTTTGGCAAGTATCACCACTGATGCTTTGACATCCTCATGGAGGTCATAAATTTCTGGATGAGCAGCTGCTGCAACTGTGAGCTGGTGGTCAGAGCTGAACACATGGGCTTCCAGCTTGGGGGCGTAAAAACGCTGATGAAATTAAACAGGGTGTTGTAACTGGATAAATTTTTTATTTGAATTTCTGAGCCTTCAATTACACTACCCACTTAATTGGTTTCATCCAATGAGATCCAGGGCTTAAGCCATACCGGAAACTGGGGTCAGTGAATTGATGGGATGTGGCTAGCATTTAAAAGAAAACGTGGGAGTGAATGGTTATCTAAGCCAATTACTGATTGGTATAAGAACTAGGGGCACTGGACTGAAGATGTCATGGAATCTGATATTTAAAGTAAGACTGGGCTTTCAATCTGGGCGTGTAACAACCCAAAGGAAATCCCAGAATGCCAAGGGCATAGCAGTTCTGAACAGTTGTAGGAGGGATCACCTATTATTCTGGTGAGGGAAAAAGAAGTTAAAAACATACCAAAGGACCCCATAGCAAAAAAAACAACTGCAATGGGGGCAACCGCAGGTCTTTCTGGGGCATCCACCAAGGGTGTGAGAGGCAAGGAGGACGACCAATCCTCCTGGGTTTACAGTTGTTGACCTTTGGCTTCATTTCCCCAACCATTTTGGACTGATTCATCATAGAAAACTTTAAAAATTATATAAATTTTTGCAAAATTTTTGAAATGAAGATCAGCTTTGCGAATCAAATTTGAATCAAATCGCTCTGACCGTTGAAAGGCCTTAACTTCGTCTTATGTCCATTGAGAGGTTTTGGGTTGGGTAGAGAGGTTGGGTGCATCACCAACGGTGTGGATTGATTTTCAAATTGATTTGGGCCAGATTAGCCCTCAGCAGAATGGCCCAGATGGATTGGTGCCTGGTTCCCACCTCGCGGTTGTGTGGATGGGAAGTCCTCACCTCTATATGGAGAATTGTGATTAGTGGAGACGGCCTCACTCCGCCAGAATTACACCAAACAACTAGTAGATTGGCAAGGCAGATTAGGTTGAATTCTCCAATTATTTCATGGAGTGGGAGGCGGACCTAATGCTGGTCTTCCAGGTGCCAAATGGTAAACAGGTCATTGTGAAGAGTTTGGCAGAACTGAAAATCCTTCCAAAGCGGCGGATTTGCGTCATAGGCTTGTGGCGAATTCTTAAATCGCAATCACCATTTTGTGGGACAATGGATTGATGGCATGGAGGGCCCACTCAATGACCATTAGCCCTAGAACGCAGATCACTGCATACTTCGCTGGGTTAAGTAAAAGTATTGTGAAGAAAGTGGATTAGCTTAAGGAGTAGGTTTTGGAGGGAACAGTTTTATCAAGCTTAAAGGTGAAAATGGACTGACAACTGCTCTTTACAGAGGCAGTTGCCCTATATATGCAAAAAAGGGAAAAGGGGGACATGGGTATGTTTTTTCCTGGGCAGCGGTAGCTGATGTACTCATGGGCACTCAGCCTGGGTTTAGGCTTCGTCATCCAGCTTATGAAAAGGTTGCAAAAGCTCTGGAAACATAACCGTTGGATCTGCCAGGGAGGGACCATCACTGATCCAAACATAATTGGATTTACTCAAACTGAAGGGGCAGCCAAATTGGGTTCTGCCAGGGTCAACTATGATGAATTTTTAAAAGATTTATAAAATTTCTGGAAAAGAAATTTTTGACTCAGATTGGCTTTCCCAGACCTGAAATTTTGGATTACGTGTCCCAGACTGGGTTTACTAACTCAGGAACCCTTTCCTGAGTTTTAAGCCCATTTTCTTCTTTTACAAGGATGTAAAACATGACGGAGTAGGCTCAGTGGGAGAGGAAGCTGCTGTTGAAGGCTTCTGGCCTGTATTACCTCTAACAGACCTCCCTCATCCTTTTAATCATAGAAGAAGCATCCAACTGGGGTATTGTGGTGGGTTTTTTAGGTGCCAATGCAGTGACCCAACGTTCATCAACTACATGACCCAAGTCCCCCCAGTTGAGCCAAGGGCTCCTGAGGGGCATTAGGTCCCTTCTTCTTCCTAAAAGGGACCTTTTCTTAATCTATCCCAAGAGGTTGGGTCTCTAGACTTACATTATACTCTCCTTATTGAACGGGAAACATTCCTCCTCTTGGCACGTGAACCAGAGCATAGTTCTTGTGTCTAGTAGGGAGTTCGATGTCCAAAATCATAGAAATTTTCTTGGGTGGGTAGGGGCTTCAGGATGTGACTCATGGAACTCAGCTACTAACTCCTTGCAATTCTCACAATCCGTTTCACTTAC
This sequence comes from Massospora cicadina, assembly GCA_022478985.1. Lineage (NCBI taxonomy): Eukaryota > Fungi > Entomophthoromycota > Entomophthoromycetes > Entomophthorales > Entomophthoraceae > Massospora > Massospora cicadina. The sequence continues at coordinate 190,454 of JAKSZP010017128.1, forward strand.
CCAACTATTTTCATAGACTGGGTAGCCTTTCCATGCAACCAGATACAAGACTGACCTTCTAGATTTCCTTCTGGCCAGTATTGCCTCCACTTAGGCCTCTTGAGAGTCCCCTAAAATAATAGGCTCAGTGGTAGAAGGAAGCTCTCCCTTAAAGGGGGATAGTTGAGAGATGTGGAAAAAATTGTGTTCCTTCAATGGGCAGGAAGCTTGATGCGGTATGCACCATTGCACAAATCCTTCTCTACTTCAAAAGAACCAGATCTCTTACTAGCCAGCTTCCTGGAAGGAACCTTCATATTCAGGTGACGGGTGTCAAGCATAACAAGTGAGCCTACAGAGATGTCATGCCCAGGAAGTCGTTTTCTATCAGCAAACTTCTTATAGTCTTCAATGGCTTTTGATAAGTGTTTAATTTAATTTAATTTATTGCGAGGAAGGCCAACCAGGGGGACGGACACTTCTGAATGTTGACTCAAAAGAAATGAAACTTAGTAACAGGGAAGGCACTCCAGAGAAGCGATGCTATCTCTTGTTGCAAGCGGGAACGCCACTATGGGGAGGGGGAGGGAACGTGTAAAGGGGCCGTAACCACAATTGAACACGTGTGGAGGAAAGGGTCCAATTTGATGAACCAAACTGGGAACCAGGAGGAGACCAGCTATTGGCGACGCGATGGGAGATATCCAAACATCCACGCTTGAAAGTGGTCCACCAAATGAGACCAGAATCTGTGGACAGCTTCTGGGAGGGTGGGGGTGGAGCCTGCGATGGCATCCAAGACAATCGTGTGGATAGTCCACATGGCGATTGCAACCACCAGAGCATGGAGGGAAGGTGGAAGAGGGGAGACCATAGATAAAGCAAACATATCTCTTGACAGACTGAAGGTATGTGTTTGATCCTAGCCAAGAAGACGTTGAGCTTCGCGCCATATCACTTTAGAGGTAGGGCACTTCTCCAGGCGATGGAACAGCGTTATATACTGGCCACACACAACGCAGGATGAGTGTAAATCGTTAGAGCGCTCAGCCGTATGGTACACCCGCCTCAGGCAGCGCCACACATGGGAACGGATTTGAGGCTGCAACAGAGGGTGGTGTGCATATTTCCAAATAGTCTTCTGGGTCTCAATGGAATAAGGGATGTCCATCATGTCCAGGTAGTCCACTCTGGATAGGACATGGGGCCGTGTGGGGATCAAGCCATCTTGAATGGGTAACCCCTGTACCTCCTGTGTGAACTGAGGAGAGGGACGGCCTCTCTGGGCTGTGTGTCCTCTAATATGAATTCTCCACTCAGCACTCCGCATGGAGAGGAGGATTTGTTTGTAGTGGGTTTTAGTACCGTGAGGACCTGTGGCTGATGGGTGAGAAGCCAGATATTTCATCAAGGAGTGAGGGTTTGATGGATTGTTAAGGCCTAGGGCGCGGGAGAAGTTGGAGCAGGCTACGCGGGACCAGTGTTGGGAGGGGAGCGTAGGGGCGGTGTTGGCAACAATCCAGGTGCCCAGGATCTTGGCAGCATGGGCTTTAAAGTCGAGCAGTCCCATTTCACCATGACGACGAGGGCCAAACATGACCTCAAGCCGCACTGGCGGTGGGCGGCCTGACCATAGACACCCTTGTAGGAGGGCATACATAGATATGAAAAACCTGGGGAGAAGGCAATTGCATGGGCTCCAAACCAGACTTTGGAGAGGAGCATAGAGTTGGCTAAAACTTTTCTGCCAGTAAGGGAAGTAGGGTGGGCTCTAAGAGAGGCGATACACTTCGTCACATTGTCTAGAATACGACATTCCATTACTGCTGAGGCATACCTGACTGCCTCCACCCACACGCCCAGATGGCGGACAGGCCCTATGGTAGGACGTGGCACAAAGGGGAGCACAAGTGGGGCGGTGTGGGGTGAGCAGGGATGGCGAGCACGTGTGCGAGCAGATGGGCTGGGCTGGGCATTGGTTGCTGGGGCCCAGCAGGTTTGATACCAACCAAGGAGGATGATTTTAATTTTGGAAGCGTTCAGTGCAGCATTACTTACCTGGGAATACTCCTGGGTGAGAGCTTCAAGCGCGCGTGCATCTTGATTATTAGATACCCTTACCACACAGTCATCTGCAAACACCATCATCTTGACTGGGGCTTGGCCTGGTACTTGGACCCCAGTGAGGTGGGCAATCATGTTTCTAAGTAGTGATTCAAGGCTGAAGTTGTATAAGAGTGGGCTGAGAGGGTCCCCTTGTCGCAGGCCCCTTTGAGGGCGGACTACTTCTGTTAGGAAGCCTGGGCCATGCACTGCCATTGTCACAGATTCTGTGAGCAGCATCACCCAGTTGATGAAGCGGGGGTAAGCAGAATTGGTGGAGGCAGGCCCTGAGGTATTCCCAGTTTACTCTATCATAGGCCTTCTGTTGGTCCAAAAATACAAGTGCCCCAGAGGCTGTGGACTGGCATGCATTAGCCACAGAGTGCACGTTGTCCCAAATTGACCTTCTGGGTATGAAACTAAATTGTTCTGGGGAGATAATGGCAGATGCTATAATCCCTAAACGGTTGGCCATGATTTTAGTTAGAATTTTTGTATCCGTGTTAGTTAAAGAGATGGGGCGCCAGTTGGCTAAGTCTATCTTATCCCCTTTCTTGAAGAGTGTGACGGTGAAGGCCTATTGCCCTCCTGGTAGAAGGCGCATATCCAGAAGGCTCTGGTTAAGGGAGGCAAGCAGCAGTGGGGATATATATTTGAAGTACTTCTTATAGAACTCATACAGAATGCCATCAGGGCCTGGGCATTTCCGATTTGGTGCACCACGGATGGCTGACCAGAGTTCATTTGGAGTAATCAAATTCATTAATTCCAGGTATTGGGAAACGGTGCAGATGTGAGTGCTGTCGAGAAATTTCGCCACTTTGGCTGGCTGAATTGGATTGGATTGGTACAACTCAGAATAATACTTTTGTATTTTGATTGCCACTTCAGCCGGTGTATCCACGACGGAATCATCCAATCTCTGCACCTGTGTGCAGGCCACACTCTGGCGCAGTGCGAAGAATTTTTAAAAAAATATGCGGTGCACGTGCCACCCTCTGTAATGTGTTTGGCCCTGTACTGAACACAAACCCAATGTTTGTGTTGCCTTTTGAGCGCGTTGAAGTGGGAAGCTGCTTCTGCCCACTTCCAGCCCCAAGCAGGGCTGTAGCCTGTGGCTGGGATGTTGGACTCCAGGTGTGCCAACTCTGCAGAGCGCGCGAGATGATGGCTGATGTAGCTCATGAGTGTTGGGAGGAGAGGTGGTGAGTGTGGCAGATGGTATCCTCTTTGAAGGCTGACCATATGGAAATTGGGTCCACGCAAAACAGTGTAATAAACTCTTTTGCAGAAGTCACTGATTCCACCCAAGTGGAAAATCCTGGCAATGCAAGTTTGAGTGGGTGGAGTTTGCACCAATGAGGGGCCTTAGCCACTGTGACAGGTATGTGGTAGGTTATCAAGACCAGCTGGTGGTCGGAGAATTTGATTTTTGTCGTTTGAAAGTGTGAAATGTGTGATCAAAATTTTGCCAGTGTGAGGATAAGGTCGATGCGGGTCATGAGCCTTAATTGGCCATTGTGGACGTTGGGGTGCATCATGTTTTTGAGCAGCGGGGCTTGCCACGGCAGCGCATCTAATAACCCAAGGGTGGCCTTTAGAATGCAAAGTTCTATGTGACCCTGGGGGGCGTGTGATGAGGAAGGCCAATGGTCTGTGGGTGAGTTTAGCCAACAGTTCATGTCACCAACTACAAAAGGGTCAGGGGGTAACGGAAGGGATTTGACCAATGAGAAAAATTCTCAACGCTCTTGTGCACAGGTCAGGGCATAAATGTTGACAATAGCGTGCGCCACGTCAGCCCAAGAGAATGTAACAATGAGGAATCAGCCATTGAGGAAGGATTCTGATGATAAAAATTTTAAAAAATTGTTTTTCTGAACTAGCACCCCACAGTGCTCTGACCAGAAGGATAGGAAAGGGAGGAGCATGGTTTTCCAAGTGTACTTGGAACCTCATGGACAGTGGGACTCCTGGATGGCCAGGATGTCCATGGGTAAATTTTTTTGTAAAAAACTCTGTTTCCTATCCTGGGATGGCGAGGCCTTGAGTCCAGCGATATTCATTGGCCCCAAAGTGAAGGCTTCCCCCATCGCACCTTAGGTGTGAGGAGGTGGGCACCCAGGACCACCAGCCTCCTCTGGATCCCCACGGGCCTTCACGGCAGCGTGGGTGTTTGCAGCAACACTATTGGTAGTTTTGTTAATTTTAGCAGACCAGTTCGCGTTGGCTTTTGCCTTTGCTTTTGTTTCCCCAACGTTGAATGAATTTTTTGCAGTGCGGATGAGTTTGGTGCACCAACGTTCAGGTCAAAATTTTTTCAGGTAGGTTGGAGACCAAGTTAGTTTCAATCAGGGCTTAGTTGCAAAGGTCATGTGAGATCGAGTCGCCCATTGGATCCTCAGATTGGATGGCCCAATCAGCATGGGCTTCGCAATCTGATTGGTTGAGGGATTCCCAAGTTGCTTCCACCGCGAAGGTTTCAATGTCCTCCTGGCGTTGGGAGTGTGGGATAGCAGAGGCGACTTTGGCCGCTTCCTTGGCTGTGGCCCTGCGGGCCTGTTTGGCCTTCTTTCACTCTTGAGGGGAGATAGGTTTGCTATTAAGTAGCAGCCTTGTGCTCCCCACGGAAAAGCCTCTTTGCTAGTGGTTGATTCATAGTGCGCCTCCCCGCTGGCCATTGCCGCTGAGGGTGCTCTTAAAATGTGATTCCCTCCTGGTGGGGAATGCATGTGCCTTATGGCTGAACACATCACAGTGGGTGCAAATGGGGGGTGCGCTGTCTACAGTTACCCGGAAAGGGTGGGTGGTATGCCCTTTGATATTAATATAAGTGGAGTGTGGGATCTGGGTTAGGTCCTTTGCAATCTCCTCAGTTGGAGTCAGAACTGCAATGGCTTTGCCGGTGCACAGGTGTGGCATCAGTGTAAAGCGTTGCATCTCAAAGGATTGTATTTCGCCATATATGGTGAGACCATTTTTCAGGTGCTGCTCCAGAATGGCACGCTTGACTGTAGTGGGCAAAAAGTTAAACGTGAGGAAAATTTGGTTGGATTTTTTCCATCTGGTGCATTTGGTTTCGATGACCCATTGCCCTTAGGGAGGTCAATCACTACATGCACCGCAGCAGCTTTGTCTGCTGCCTCCTTGTTTTCAAAACTAAGGTCCAGCCAACCGCGTGACATGTAGTGAGGTGCAACGTACACTGCGGTCAGGAAAAAGTGTGCACATCCCCTCGAATTTTTTCCCATAAAGCTGTTTTTTCCTAGTACTAAAAAAAAAAAAAAGCTGTTTGTTGGATATCCAGAAACACCTGGACTCCGTATTCCACCAACAAGAGTGGTTGAGAGTGCGGCGTGTTGATTTACTGGTTACATCGCGCCTGCCAAGCGAGGATTTCTGGGGAAATAGTGACCACCGGTTTTTTTTATTTTTTTCTATTCTTCCAGTTTCTCCAGAGCGTTTTCAAACGTTGGAGGTCGCAGGCCTACCACCTGTGCCTCTTACCTTACTTGCCCAACTGCTCCCTGACATGGGCGCAGACTAATTTACTCTGTGAGATTATCAAACTAGATTCAGACTTGAATTGAATAAGTTGCAAAAGTGATTGCAACGAGAGAGAAAAGTTTTTGGCTTTTAATAAGTGTTCTTGGACAAGCTTTTTGGGTATCTCAGATCTTAGTGATCCAGTCCTCTGCTGCGGGGACTTCTGAGATTAATCGTGCTCCAATATGGAAAGATAAGTTGTAACCCAATGTTGCTTCAAAGGAAGAGAATCCAGCGGAAGAGTGTTAGGCATTGTTGTAGGAAATTTGCTTAAAGGAAGGTCTGTGGCCCAAGTGTCCTGGGTGGCTGAGGATTAACAACGTAAAAACTGTTCTAACACTTGATTAATTCTCTCAGTTTGCCCATCTGATTGTGGGTGATATGCTGTAGAACGGCAGACTTTGATGACAAGAAGCCCCAGCAAGGCATCCCAAAACCTGGCAGTGAAGTGTGGACCACGATCACTTACAATTTCCGTTGAGAGTCCAAACATGGAGAAGACATGAGTGACGAAGAGTGCTGCAGTATCTGCCGCTGTTATAGTAGTATTGCATGGGTTAAACAACGCAAACTTGGTGAACCTATCTACAACCACCATTATGACATCAAACCCCTTGAACATGGGAAGTCAAACAATGAAGTCCACTATGACTGACGTCCAGGGACCCTCAGCTTGTTGCAAAGGGTAGAGAAGGCCCTTTTTTCCTGCGCGGTCTGATTTAGAGCGAGTACAGGTAACACAGCTTATTACCAATACTGGGATATTATTGGAAAGCCTGGGCCAATTGTAGGTTCTTTTAAATAACTCAGCACGTTTCTTTGAACCAGGATGACCTACTGTGGGTGGGGTGTGATGCTCTTCAAAACCAGCATGCGCAGGGTAGGTAGGACCCAAATCCTATCCCAAAAGAAGATTATCCCATCCTTTAAGTGGTACATGAGCCGTTTGCGCTGCTTAGCCTCCAGTTCATTTACCACTTCAATTCCCTCTGGGCAACATAGTTGACCTGCCAAAACGCATTCGCACATGGGGGTTTCTGGAGCTATATCGGCATATGATACCATGACAGGGGCTAGGAGAGGATCATAATGGAAGGCACCACTGTGGTAAGCTCAGACAGGTCCTCCTCTGGGCTTGGAGCCAAGGCAGGGTTGCAACTCAACATATCCAGCAGCACATCTAGGGGCCCTTTCATGAACTCATACTTAAAGTTAAAGTTGAAAAGATCCCTGTATGTGCGTGCTTGACGGTGAGCCAGCTTTTGGGGCTTCTAATAATACAATAAGGACTTATGGTCAGTGCATATTGTGACTTCATGTTTTGCTCCCTGAAGAAGATATCTCCAAAGAGTCAGCGACCATGCCACCGCAGCCAACTCTTTATCATAGATAGCCCATGCTTGTTCTGTGGAGGTGAATTTTCTTGAGAAGTATGCCACTGGATGCTCCCTCCCTTCATGATTTTGCAATAGTAACGCTCCCACTGCAACTGATGAAGCATCACATGCCACAATGAATGGCTTGGATGTGTCACAATGCCGCAGGATTGGCGCTGGCAGAATAACAGTTTTGATTGCCTCAAAGGCTTGTTGACACTCCTCTGTCCATTTGAAAGGGACGTTCTTCCCTGGCAGTGGTGGGAGGGGTGACACCAGCTGGGCGAGTGCAGGAGAAAACTTCTTTAGGAAAGTCACAGTGCCCAGGAAACTTCTTAGTTGTTCTTGGGTGGTAAGGGTTGGCTAGGACTGAATAGCCTTCAGCTTACATGGGGGACCGCGTACCTATCCTTAAGGACCAGGTTCCCTAAGAATGTCACTTCCTCTTGAAAGAATTCACATTTGGATGGTTTGACAAAGAGCCCTGCCTTGAGAAGGGCAGCCATTACAGCCTCCAAATACTTGGTGTGCTGTTTATGGGTAGGGGAGTGGATTAATATATCATTGATATAAGTGACAGCACAGGTAAATCTTAGGCCCCCAGGACATAATCAGTCAGAAGTTGGAAAGTTGCCGGTGCGTTTGACAGTCTAAATGGCATCACCTTAAACTGGAACATCCCGCGCATTGTTCTGATGGCTCATGATCCACTCTCGACCCTCCTCGACCCTCACTTGGTTAAAGTATTAACCAAGTTTAACTTAGAGAAGATTCGCTTTTTAGTAATGGCCTGTGCAATGGTTTTGTTCCAAGGGGAGGGGGTATGGATCTGGAACCGTCACATTGTTTACGTGGCCATAGTCCACACACAGACGTAGGGTTCCATCCGCCTTCTGGGCAAAGACAACTGGTGAAGCAATGGGGGAGGATTTCTTGATAATCCTTCCTTTGTCCAGCATATCATCTAGCCATGTGCCCAGCGCCTTGTCTTCTTCCTCTGTGTGAGGGTACAACGGTCAGTTGATCTTGAGAAGATGCACTGTTAGCTAGAAGGCATGATCATATTATGAATTTTGTGGGAATTGGGTTGCAAAGCTCATATTAAAGACGTCTTTGTATGAGGCTAGAAAGTCCGGAAGGTCTTGGGGGAGGTCCAAAGGTGGCAGCTCAGAGGAAGAAATTAAGCTGAGTGAGGACTCTGTTGTGAGAGTTCTAATTAGTGGGAATTCCCCACTACAACTCTTATTAGCGAAGGACAAAAAGTTACGTTCCAGATAGATGTTCACCTGTTGGCGACGCCACCACTCTATCCCCATGATGACAGGGTATAGTAAACCAGGTACCGCTGAAAAGTGATCGTAGAAGCCAAAGTTGTGGATAATGAACTGCACTGGACGTTGGATGGTATGGCAGGTAATAGGTGTAGATGAAGCGCCTAATATAGAAGGAGCAAGCACCGTGTCCAGGTCCAGAGAGTGTGCCACTCTTAAATCCATAAAATTGCCCGCTGCTCCAGTATCCAGGAGAGCCTGTCCTGTGACCTTCCGTACTCATACTCTGAAGGTAATGGGAAACAGAAAAAAGCTTGGTCCTTTTTTGGCCATGGAAAGAGTGAGGGCAGTGAAAGTTGGGGTGGGTCCCATAATGAGAAGTGGTTCTTTAGTCTCCAGTAAGCTACTCTGCTTCTCATAGGATCCCTCTGTGAGGTTCTCCTGGTCCCCATGCAGTATTGGATTGGATGGGTCTACCTTTATGCCATTGTATATCACTGTTGAGGAGGAGGGACTTTCATGGTTACATATGGTTAGTGAGACTGACTTAGTGGGAGAAGATATAGGCTCAGTGGTATGCGAATCATTTTCTGATTAGATGTGACATGGGCTTCGAGCTGGGCCATTTGGGTAGCATTAGGATCGGATTACTGGGGTCCAATGTCACACTCAACTCCTCATCCGCAGAGAAGGGGAAGGGACTCTCCGCTGGTGGTATGTTACTCTTTAAAGTAACCTGCAGGTAGGGAGCTACCACTGCAAACCCAAAGGAGTGCTTCCCTTAACTCTTGTTACCTGTAGAGGTAGGAGTAGGTGGTTTGGACTGGACTGAACTAGCTGAGAGGGTGTTTGCTGATAAATGAGATGTCATTACTGACACTGATGGTATGCTTATGTGTGGAGGGGTTCTGCCCCCGCTGAATAAGCTAAGGTAAATGCAGCCTACATGGATACAGGGAGAGGATTGTAGGAAATTAGCTTAATTGTGCTCGCTGGTGCTTTCGCCAGCTGGTTTCAACAAATAATTTTAAGAAGATAAAAATTTAAAATGAAAAGTGCTAGTTAAATTTGGGATTTTAGGATTATTATTGGGCGCGCGATAAAAGTAAAGTAATCCTCCTTGACCTCTGACTATCTAGTATTTAAGTAATGTTGAAGGCTGAGGGGGAATTTGAGAACATGTTCAGAATAGCCTGCATGAGTATAAATTAGGAAATTGTAGGAATAGCATAACATGGCTCAGGAACTCACATCAGGGCAGCGGAGTGAAGGAAGAGGAATTCTGATTGACCCAAATGTACCCATGAGGTAATGTTTTTATAAACTTGAGCCAATCATTACCCAAGAAAATTCTTGCACCATGGGGGACCCCCACCAAGCCTATAAAAAGGGGGGTTCCCGCGCAGGTGCATTGAAGGACTTTGTTGGGGTCAGGGGAGTGTCTTCTGATAATTCTCCTGAAGTCCATGGTGAGGTTGGAGTAATCTGACCAGCCTATTTTAATAGTGCCCATACAGGTTTCAAACTAGTGTTTCCCCAATTAATGGGGTTCCACCTAGAATTTGCCAGGGACTTTTGGCCGATTTCCTCAACATTTTTATAACTATTTTATTAAATGAGCTCTAAATGACATCAGAATATTGCAAATAGCTGACATTTCCCTTTTTTTGCCAAAATTCGATCTACAGCATTATTATCTTTAGTCTGCAATGGCAAATGTCCGACATCACCCCTCTCAAGAATGCTGGGGGGCAAGTAGGGTCAAAGGAAACGGCCATGTACGCGATTAGCAGTAATACCAGTAGTTAGGTTTTTGATAGAGTACTCGTTTCCTCACTTGTAGATGATGGTAAAAGGACCCTCCAAGAATGTTCCAAGTTTACCGCTTCTAGGGGTAATGTGGTTATGGTAGTATAACACCATGTCAGAAACTTGGAAAGTGGGTAGTGGGGTTCAGGACTCATTTGCAGCCTACCCTTCTCTTGTTACTGTTGTGGCAGATTGGTCATAGCTTTGGATTGAAGTTAAATTATATGTTGAGCCAATCTTCTCATAACTTTCTCTGGTTCCTCAACTCTAGAAGAGAATATATCCTTAGCTAAGAGAGCAGGTATGCCTGGTTCCCACCCATACAAGACTCGGAATGGTGACATTTTCAAAATCTGTTGATAGATAATCTGGTATGCCATAAGAGCACTATGCAAATATTGATCCCAGTGAAGAGGATCAGATGAGGCCGCTTTCTCATAATGGAAACCAAGGTTCCATTTGCTCTTTCCACTGTTCCGTTAGTGGAGGGGTTATATGGAGCAGAGAAGAGTTGTGCTCCCATAGAAGTGGCCAGAAGTTTGACTACTCTGGAGGTGAAGTTCTTGCCATTATTACAGAGTAGTAAAAGGGGCAACCGTGACGGGTGAATATGTGTTGATGTAAAAAGGTTGCATTGGCCTTAGCTGTTTGAGCAGGAAGAGCCACAGCTTCAACCCACTTAGTGAGGTGGTCAATAGCTATTAAGATAAATCTTTTCCCACTAGTAGACTGAGGAAAGGGACCTATTACATCAAAGTTGATGGTATGGAATGGTTGTTGTGAGGTAGTTGGTTGATATTGATATCTAGACTTAAAGCCAGATTGCTTCTTACAAGTAAGGCAGGTTTCATAAACATCAACGATAGATTCCATCATTCCGTCCCAGTAAAACCGATCCTTAATCCATTCATAGGTATTCCTTACCCCTCCATGACCTAGGGTAGAATGTGCTTATAAGAAAGCAGGTACACGCTCCGAAGGTTGAAGGTAAGGTAGCCATTTAGTCCCCACCTGCTTATACAACTTCCCGTCTTCAACTTTAGTGTTATTGGAGTGCCGGGCTAACATTTTCTGTACAGGCTCATCCTCGTCTTCCCAGTCGTTGGGGGTCATTAAAAGGTCATGTAACTCTCTATGCCTCACTATTATCCAAGTGATGGGTTCTAGCACGGTGTTATGATTCATGTCATAAGGCTGGAGATTTAGAGCCCAGAGAGCTAACCGCCCTGTAGGATCCTTCATGTTCTGTAACCACTTTAGATATGCGTGGTCAATAAATACAGTGAAGGTAGTTCCATATAGGAAGGGGCGATAGTGCTTTACAGCTAACAAAACAGCAAGGCACTCCTTCTCCGTGACACTGTAGTTACGTTCAGCTTTTGACAGCATCTTGCTAAAGTAGGAGACAGGATGATCTACTCCGTTTTCATCCAACTGGGCTAAGATGACCCCAACGGCATAGTCTGAAGCATCAGTGAATAAGATGAAGGGCTTATTATAATCAGGGTGCTGTAGGATAGGCCGTTGTTGCAGCAGTTGCTTCAGCGTCTCAAAAGCAGCCTTCTGTTCTGCACCCCACTGGAAAGGAGTATTCTTGGTTAATAGACGGACAAGAGGTTCACTGAGCTGGGCAAATTTAGGGATAAACTGATGATAATATCCCATCACCCCTAGAAATACCTGAATGTCTTGTAGGTTTTAGGGGGAGGCATCTTAGAAATTGCTTCAACCTTATCTACCATAGGTTAGATTCCTTTTTAGGAATTAGAGTGTCCAAGGAAATTTAATTTCTTTTGGAAGAATGTACATTTTGAAGGCTTCAACTTGATATTCAACTTGCGTAATCTTTCAAACACCTCCTTCAGATGATCAAGATGATCATGGAAGGTTCGTGAGAATAGTGTGATATCGTCAAGGTATAAGATTACACAATTTAACTTTAAGTCCCGTAAAATGTGATTCATGGCCCGCTGAAAAGAGGCAGGCGCGTTTCACAACCCTTGAGGTAATCGTGAGGGTTGGAAGAGACCTTCACTACAGATAAGAGCGCATCTCTCCTGGTCTTGAGGAGAAAGGTCCATTTGCCAATAGCCGCTAGCTAAGTCCATGGTAGAAAAGAAATTAGAGCCCAAGAGTTGGGCCAAGGCGTCATCAATACGAGGAAGATGATAGCTATCCTTATTTGTGAGACCATTTAACCTGCGGTAATCCATGACTATCTGATGTCCTTCATTCTTCTTTTTTTATTAAGAAGAGAGGGGAAGACCAGGGGCTTTGTGAAGGCACTAACAACCCCGCATTAAGTAACTGCTGAAGTTCTGTCCTCATTTGCTGTTCTTCTACCTTGTACTTGTGGTAAGGTTTTGACCAAATGGGATGGGCATCCCTCACATTGATGGAGTGGCACCAGCCCTTCATGTGACCATAATCGGTATCTGATTTAGAGAATATGTCACTATAGTCGTCAAGGAGAGTATGAACTTTGTTCAGATCATCTGGGGTCAGCTCGTCTGAAATATGGACATTAGTCAAGTCACACACCTGGGTATCCGTTGGCAGGCCCATATCCATCATGGAGCCAATGGAGTGAATCTGTTCAATGTTTTCCACAGGGATTAACAATCCTCTGCCAATCTCCTGGTGTTTTTTCACAACTATGTCTCTTGGAATGAGGTTCCCCAACAGCAGCGTGATGGCCTCTGGTAAGCTGGGTTAAGAATACAAGACAGTACCCAAGGCTCCAAGGGACTGACGCCATCAATACTAACCAGGTGCAACAAGCAGTGGCATGGGATATGAAGCGTGATTTTTGTGTCAACCAAATTTTTGTTCACCAGGCTTGAACATGACCTCATCTGCAGCATAAAAAGGGATACTTTCTCTAGCATCCACTGAATCAGGCAACTTCTTCATGTTGCGCCCAGAAGTGGTATATGACACAGGTATCGCTGAGAGGGGGTATTCGATCAGGCAAAAGTATTCGTGCTTACTGGGCTCTTTATTGGTTAAGACCAACGAAACTTCATAGTTGAGTAATGAGAGGTAACCTTGCTTCAAGTTGATTATTCATTCATACTCAATCATAAACCGAGTGTCAATGAGCATGTCATACGCATTGTTATCTAGAGCCACAGCAGGGGCTGATAAAATAAGCTTCCAGACTCTAATGGGAAGGGAAGAGTAGGCCCCAATGGCCCGAGTATTGTTGAAGCCAGAAGTTCCAAATTCTTGCGTGTACTCCAAGTCAGGCGCTAGCTTTATCTTCTTGATAAGCTTAGTGGAGATCACGTTGACTGAGGAGCCAGTGTCCAAGATGGCTAAGATACGGACCTTTTGAATAACTACTCAAACCTTAGTGAGGGTCCCTCCAAAGTTAGGCGACAAAGCTAAAACCTCCTTGAACCGTAAGGTGGAGGTGAGTTTTTAAAAAGACCTAGGGTAGTTATTCATGATGGTTCATAAAGAATGAACACACTCAAGAAGTTGAATCAATCCAGCTAAGAATTGATCATCATCGCTGGCAGTGTCAATCACTAGTGGACACCCTAGGATTTGACTGAGGTACGTTTCCTCAGGGATGGTGGTCTCATCTACTCCTCCAGCGCTCAGATGATCAGGACCTCTACCTCTGCGGGGGCTCCAAGGACGTAGTAACCAAAAACGTCATAATCCCCCTCAGATTCGTCCCCAAAGGTATTCTCAACAACTGGCAAGGCCACGATGGAGGTAGGAGAGATGGCACAGGAGATTGAATAGCCTTAGAGCACGCCTTTATCAGCTTAGCTGGAGGGGTAGGCACAGCAGCTTTAGTGAGCTGGTGTGGACGGGTGGATGTTACTACCATACAGGGTTTTGAAACATAAGAAGGAGTGGTAACCTTATTAAGTTGCACAGAGGGAACAGGTTTTTCAGGGAGGGTAGGCATAGGTGAGCTCACCCTAAACTGTGCCTCAGGTGGTATTTCCATAGTAAGAGCTGAGGGAGTCACCTCAACTTTCTTGCTTGTTGCACTTGAATGGATTTCGGAAACATCTACTAACACCTCCTTTAAGTCACGGATACTTTGGAAATGGCGTTTTACTGAGATAATATGCCGGGCTAGAGAGGGCTGAGAAGCTAACCCGGTTAACAGAGAAACAATAGCATCATTTAGGGTGAGCATTTTAGATGTTGTTAACCTTTGCGCAGCTAAGTAAAATCGTTCAGCAAAATCAAGAAGTGATTCACCCTCATACATGCTAAAGCGCATAAAGGCCTTTTTTTCCCTAAGTAGACTCTGCTTTGATCCAAATTCATCCAAAAGAGCCTTTTTCACCTCTGTCCAAGTGTGTGAAGGGTCCAGGTAAGGTACTATCCTTTCTTGAGCTAGGCGACTTAAACATGGAGGAATGTGTTGAGCTTTTTGTTTATCAGTTGTGCCATACATGGCAGCTTCATAAAAATACAATAAAGTGTCAATGTTTCCTTCGCCAAGGGTAAATTTGTCTTTTAGAGGAAGTTTTAGAGGGCGGTGTCCAATTCTTCAAGATGGGATAAGGCGTGGGCTAGTTGCTCCTCAAGAGCAATAATTTTGGCTATTCAGGGGTCCCCTGTAGTGAGCACTATTTTGTAGGAAACCAGCTTAATTGTGCTCTGTGGTGCTTTCGCCAGCTGGTTTCCAAAAATAATTTATGAAAATAAAAATATAAAATGAAAAGTGCTAGTAAAAATGGGATTTTAGGATTATTAATGGGCGCGCAATAAATGTAAAATGATCCCCCTTGACCTCCGACTATCTAGTATTTAAGTAATTTCAAAAGCCGAGGGGGAATTTGGGAACATGTTTGGAATAGCCTGCATGAGTCCAAATTAGGAAACATGCAGGAATAGCATATCATGGCTCAGGAACTCGCATCAGGGCAGTGGAGTGAAGGAAGAGGAATTCTGATTGGCCCAAACATACCTGTGAGGTAATGTCTTTATAAACTTGAGCCAATCACCACCCAAGAAAATTCTTGCACCTTGGGGGCCCCCGCCAAGCCTATAAAAAGGGGAGTCCCCGCGCAGGTGCATTGAAGGACTTTGTTGGGGTCAGGGGAGTGCCTTCTGATGATTCTTCCAAAGTCTGTGGCGAGGTTGGAGTAATCTGACCAGCATATTTTATTAGTGCCCATACAGGTTTCAAACTGGTGTTTCCCCAATTAATGAGGTTCCACCGAGAATCAGCCAGGGACTTTTGGCCAATTTCCTTGACGTTTTTATTATTAATTTTATTAAACTAGCTCTTAACGACATAAGAATATTACAAATGGCCAACATTTTCCTTTTTTGGCAGAACTCGACCTACAGCATTATTATTTTTATTCTGCAAAGGCAAATATCTGACAAGGATCCCATGCGGCATTGCTAGCTGAAGAGTTGTCCAAGGCTTCTCTAAAAGCTGCCACTGCAATGTCCGTTGGAATCCCAGCCAAAGGTACTAGTGCCGTGAAGGCCTCTATCAGTGAATGCAAGTTAGGGACCTTCTGGTGGAGGGTAAAGAGACGGTAGAGGCGGGATGCTCTAGATTCTGGTGCTTAGACCGCATCAGATCTAAGCTCATTAGATGAGTGTGGTTCCCCAGTTTGGTTGCAACCCTAAGACTCCTCTGACCCAGAAGAGTGCTTCCCCATCAAGAGTATCTAAGAGAGCCACACTCTCTGTGCCTTGATGGGAGTTAAAATTTGGGATCCTCAGCTGCAAAGCGTATATGAAGCTCTTCTAGAGCATCTAGGCACCTGTTCTGCTACTTCAGGCGATGGGACTGAAGAGACTCCTATTGATACTGCACTTGCCAAAGGTGCAGCCTGGTTTGCTGGTGCTGGAAGGATGTTACCCCAGTTTAAAAGAAGTTGTTTGCATGCCCTGCAGAAGGAGATGAGCGACCAACAAGAGAAGACTAAGTCGCATAGTGAATAAAAATTCTTGGTGATTAAACTAAACTACTGCTTCTCCTGATCCCAGGAGGAGGGAGAAGTGCTGAAGTTATTAGTCAGTCCATTATTTCATAGAATTCTGCTGATTAAAGTAAGACTGGGCTTCCAATCTGGGTGAATAACAACCAAGTGGAAAGCTCAGAATGCCAAGGCATAGCAGTTCTGAACAGTTGTAGGAGGGATCCCCTATTATTCTGGTGAGGGAATAGAAGTTAAGAAACATACCAAAGGCCCCATAGCAAACAAAATGGCTGTAATGGGGGCAACCGCAGGTCTTGCTGGGGCATCCCCAAGGGTGGGAGAGGCAAGGAGGACGACCAATCCTCCTCGGTTTACAGTTGTTGACCTTTAGCTTCATTTTTCCAACCATTTTGGACTGGTTCATCAAAGTAAATATTCTAAAAATTATATACATTTTTAAAATTTTTGAAATGATAATCAGCTTTGCGAATCAAATTTGAATCAAATCGCTCTGACCGTTGAAAGGCCTTAACCTCGTCTTATGTCCATTGAGAGGTTTTGGGTTGGGGAGAGAGGTTGGGTGCATCACCAACGGTGTGGATTAATTTTCAAATTGATTTGGGCCAGATTGGCCTTCAGCAGAATGTCCCAGATGGATTGGTGCCTGGTTCCCACCTTGCGGTTGTGTGGATGGGAAGTACTCACCTCTAAACGGAGAATTGTGATTAGTGGAGACGGCCTTCATAACAGAATTACACCAAACCAATAGTAGATTAGCGAGGAGGATTAGTTTGAATTCACAGATTATTTTTTGGAGTGGGAGGCGGACCCAAAGCTGGTCTGCTGGGTGCCAAATGGTAAACAGGTCATTGTGAAGAGTTTAGCAGATCTGAAAACTCTTCTGAAATAGTGGATTGTCGTCATAGGCTTGTGGCAAATTCTTGAATCGTGATCATCATTTGGTGGGCCACCAGATTGATGGCTTGGATGGCACACTCGATGACCATCAGCCCTAGGACGCAGATTGAAACGTACTTTGCTGGATTAAGTAAAAGTATTGTGAAGAAAGTGGCTGAGCTCGCAGAGTAGGTTTTGGAGGGAATAGTTTTGTTAAACTTAAAGGTGAAAATGGACCAACAATTGCTCCTTACTGAGGCAGTTGCCTTATATATGCAAAAAGGGGAAAGGGTGCCATGGGTAATTTTTTTCTTAGGCAGCAGTAGCTGATGTACTCATGGGCACTCAGCCTGGATTTAGGCTTCGTCATCCAGCTTATGAAAAGGTTGCAAAAGCTCTGGCAACATAATCGTTGGATCTGCCAGGGAGGGACCATCACTGATCCAAACATAATTGGATTTACTCAAATTGAAGGGGCGGCCAAATTGGGTTCTGCCAGGGTCAATTATGATGAATTTTAAAAAGAATTTTAAAATTATTTGAAAGCGAATTTCTGACTCAGATTGGCTTTCCCAGAACTGGAATTTCGGATTCCTTGTCTCAGACTGGGTTTCCTGACTCGGGAACCCTTTCCTGAGTTTTGAGGCCCATTTTCTTCTTTTCCAAGGATGTAAAACATGGCTGAGTTGGGCTCAGTTGGAGGAAGATGCTGTTGAAGGCTTCTGGCCTGTATTACCTCTTTACAGACCTCTTTTATATTTTTAATCAGAGAAGAAGCAGCCAAATGGGGTACTGTGGAGGGTTTTTTTGGTGCCAATGCAGTGAACAAACGTTCATCAACTACATGACCCAAGTCCCCCAGTTAAGACAAGGGATCCACAAAAGCATAAGGTCCCTTTTTCTTTCTGAAAGGTACCTTTTCCCAATCTAGCCCAAGAGGTTGGGTCTTTAGACTTACAGAAGAGGGGATTGATTGGCTTCTGCAGGCGCAGCAGCGGCAGCAGGCTTTGGGGAAGGGAGGAAGAGTTGTACCCCATACCAAAAAGCAGTGGGGTGTGTGGTGTATTGGGGGCCAGTTGGATGCAATGCAAATCCAGCGGAAGCAGCAAGAGAGGGGCATTTATGCTTTGAGTGATCCAACTTGAAGTAGGATGGACATATGGTCCGCCCACCCTTGACACAGTCCCAGGATAGGTGGTTGAGGGCAGAAGGAATGATGGCGCAGGGGGTTTGATAAAGCAATCTTAATGACTCAGGGCTGATTGTGGTAAATGCCAATGCCCAGCGAGGTGAGCGGCCCCATTGGGGACCACAAACTGAAGGATGGGATTGAGATGTATGCAGACAAACCTTTCATCAACTCCTGATGGAGCACCGCGGGTGTAGTTGAGTGGGCAACCCTGCAAAATGAACCACCATAGTGGTATCTGTGAGGAGCCAGGTGTGCATTGTGGGGAGAGGTGTTCCCTGGAAAACCAGGAGTACAGTGGCTGTAGTGGCGGCATCAGCTTCACAAATGAAGATGAGATCATTATACCCTTATAGGGGAAGAAATCAAATTAAACCGGCTGGCAGCATCACTGCATGGGCCATATTAGTAATGACTTTCTCTGCATATGGGAACATCTTCCCATATTTGACCCAAAGGGCAAAATGAGGCTGAGAGCAGGGGAGAATGAATGGGCTGCAAGGCACTGTCTGGGCGCATGTAAGGTGGATGGCGAGACCCCTGGGCAGAATGAACTGACCCAAGGATTTGGTAGGACTGGATGAACTAGTCTGAGTGCATTTTCCCACTGGACAGAAAATGCTAGATGGGTTTTGCCGCTGCCTCACATGGGAGCATCCAGCGGAGAATCTGAGGTCATTGGGGAGCGAATGGGGAGACATGAATAAATTTAATTAAACTTATTTACTTTAGTTAAAATTGGGCAAAAGTTATGCTGAGCAAAAAAGATTTTTTTACTAATAATATATATTATTCAAGGCAAGATGACCAGGGGATGGACATTACCGAAACTAAAAATATACTAATAAAAATGTAACTATTTGGTTCAAACAAAACGCCCTAATGAGCGGATTGCGTGAAATGCTTTGAAAACTGACCAACCAGGTAGGCAGCGGAAGCTGCTTATCCCTCCATGGCGGAAGGGGAGGGGGGTTGGGGGCTCATCTTCAGCAGCCTCTTCAGCAGCAGCTTCTTCCTTCCATAGTAGAGTGCATGTCACGTCCATCAGTAATGGCGTTGGGGCATCTACGGTATGTGGTTCAATATCTCTGATAATTAGAATTCATGGAAGTTGCCAGCTAGGTAAATGGCACTGAGATATTCAGTTAAAGCTTTTTCAGCATTAATTTGGGCATCTGGGAGTTGAACAAACGTAATGTTGGTTTGGGTTATTTTTTCTTTTGAATTCTGTGCTATAGTTGCCACGTTCTGGATAGCATCATTTGCGTTTTTGTAATAATGGTTCACCTTGATTTTACTTTTTGGGGTTAAGGTTGCAGGGATAACAGGAGGTGGAATTCCTTCTTTGAGTATCACTACTGATTTAGCGACAGCTTTATGCAGGGGATGACAATCTGGTGATGCAGCTGCTTTGACTGCAAGCTGGTGATCACTGTGAAACAATTCGGCGTTTGGCTGTGGGGTATAAAGTTGGGGGGGTATTTGGCGTCCCATTCTGCATAAATGAACCGCTCGATCTGCAGAGATGGTTCTTCAATGAACTGACCTGATTCGTCAATTTCAGCCAATAATTCCCATGGGTTTTGGTTGAATTGGATTGGGGAATCAGCGTATGGTTGAGGTTTGTTCAATTCATTTGCTGAAGTATGGGATCAAACTGGGATCTAATCTGATGCTTGATTGAAAGAATTATTTATGGCATTGGGGTGAGGAGGAGGCTGATTGGTGGCTGCAAGTGTAGCTGCAGCAACAGGCTTTGGGGGTGGAGGAGGTAGGATTGTGCCCCATGCCTGAAGTTGTACAGGGTGGGCAGCGGATTGGAGGTTGGTGGATGAGTCATCCAATCCATCTGAAGTGTTTGAGTAGGGGCACTTGCGTTTCAAGTGGTCTAACTTGAAACATGATGGACAGATCGTCTGCCCACCCTTGATGCGTGCCAAAAACGGATGGTTAGGTGCTGAGGGAATAATGGTGCATGGTGAAATTTCTGCCGCAATTTTACTAAATGCAGGGCTTATCATGGCATATGCCTGAGGCCCAGGAAAGTCGTGTGGCCCCATTTGAGACCACAAATTGTAGGGTGGGGTTGGAGCCATAGGCTGATAAACTGTCCATCAGCTCACAGTGGAGCATTTCAGGGGGAGGTGGGTGGGAAAACCAGCAAACTGGACCACCAAGGTGGTGTCCGTTGGGAGCCAGGTCCAAGTTGTTGGGAGAGGGGTGTCCTGGAATACCAGGGGCACAGTTGCTGCAGTGGCAGCGTCAGCTTCACAGGTGAAGCTGAGGCCAAAATACCCCTTGTGGGGGCAGAAATCGATAAAGCCAGCAGGTGTCATCACCGCCTATGCCATTTTGATAATGGCTTGGTCGCGGTATGGGAATAGTTTCCCATATTTGACCCTTAGGCCATAGCGCATGTTGCTCTGGGGGAGCACTAGAGGGCAGCGTGGTACCGCTTGGGTACAAGCAAGGTAGGCGTCCAGGTCCTTGGACAGAACGAATTGGCCCATAGGTTTGGAATGACTGTGTGAACCAGTACTAGTGCGCTTTCCTGCCGGATGGAAAATGGCGGGGGGAGTTTTGCTGCTGCCCCACACTAGAGCAGCCAGTGGAGAATCCGATGACATTGGAGCGAAACTACTATGGGCAAATTCGATTTGTTTTTTAAATTCATGTAATTTGGCTCAAAAAGTTACACCAAGTGGAAAGAGAGTTCTTTTACTAATAATATAGCTGACTAAAATAACAGTTAAGTCTCACCTAGCATGGCCATAAATCAAAATGCTTTTAGAAAAATAAAAAATTCCCTTTTTCAGGCTTCAATCATTCTAAAACTATTGATAGCAGAGGCCTTTATATACCCTCATACAACCCCAAATAATTTGACAGCCGCTCACAGTGACATAAGAGGATATACCAGTATAAATATAGTCTAAAAGGTTATGAGCAAGACATTTTAAGTGACTTCTCAAAGAGCCCCCTTATACTATTGGGTTCTACCGCCAATAATGGAAAAATTGGAAAACCCCTTACTAGAGCTTTTTGGATTTTTGCAATGAGAAAATGGATCTTATAATTTTTTTGCACAGAGGAGTAAGGAATAGAAGTCATGATTTTTTTAGTATAGCACTGAAGATCGGAATATATGTATAGAGATGATGGCAATGTACTTTCGTTTTGCAGGGTCCAAACAATGCAATAATCCTGGGCTACAATAATATCATTGTAATTATAAGATGACTCATAAAATAAGCAAAACCTTAATATTGGAAAATTTATGATTTTATAACTTTTTAAGTTCTTGATTTTTTAGTATGTCTCAGTACCCTATGGTGGATGAGGCGCCTAGGTCCTCCTTATTCGGGATCTTTACGCCTCATATTTTAAGGAGCTTGAGCTGAGTTCATCTCCTTTGAATAGCTTCTGAATTGTCAACTTCTCATTATTATAAGACTTCCAGGTTGCAATTCTGGATATTAGTATGGAGTTGCATCAGGTGACGATTCTTAGACCTCCTTTATTAATCCTTGCCATTTAAGCAAGGTGCATATTAGGCGACAATGTATCCAATTCTTGAAGGCTCAATTCCTGAGGAGGAAGATCAAACGGTTCTTCAGTCCATTATCTAGTATTTTGAAGAATGCTCTTTAGTACTAATACTGACAATGCCACAAAGGTCCTATTATAGTGGGATGTAGAGGCGCAAGAACCTAGCGTTTATGTGATTAACTGCAGAGCCTTGGATGACAAAGGCGATTAAATTTTTAGAACTAGCCTTATATAGTATGCAATAAGGCCACAACCAGGATGTTTTCAATTTTTTAGGTCGCCAACCAAGGAATGATGGTAGAATTGTACAAATTTTACAATATTGAACGTGGGGAAAGCTGGCCAACTAGCATTAAATTGCATAGTCTACTTCATGGTTGTCAAAATGAAACCCTTGAATGGCGAGCACTTGTAGATTGATTATTTTATTGGTTAGCACCCTCATGGTTAACACAGCAGTCTCATGTATGGCGAAGTCCACTAAGGCTTGGACATTACTAGACATCCGTGGCTCTCTTACATCCAGAGCCTGGAATGATGATATTTAAATCATCCAATGAAAGCTTATTTGATAAGCTAATAAGGAGGATGAAAATAATGGTTCCATCACATGTGTTCCAAAGCTGCTATCTTATGTATAATAGAAATTAAAGTACTGTTTGCAACCTAATGTTCCATTGATAGAAGGATTATAGGGAGAAGTAAAGTGCTGATTGATATTAAATAAAGAGGTAGCTTTTGAACAACGTGGGATATAAGTTAAACCATCGTCCAAGAGAAAGACCTTTGATATCTGCGTTGGATGAAAATGGATCAAACTGGAAATAAGAATTTAGCCTTAGCAGTAACAGCTGGATTGGAATTGGCATTGACCCTTTGGTGAGTTAGTGATTGCAAGTAGTATATACTGATGACCGTGGAAACCCATGGTTAGGGGTCATACAACGTACATAACAACATTAAAAGCAAAGAAGTAGATAAATCATCATGCTGATAATGAGGTCTCAGTCAATCCTGGGTCCTGCACGTTAGACAGGCTTCCAGTACTTCTGTGTAGTCTCTAGGACTTGGTTCCAATAGCACTGTTTTCTCTGCCATTTTTAGGTTTTCTTAACCGCCCCATGTCCTATGTTTGAGTGCCCTTCAAGGATAGTTTGGTTCAAGATGAGTGTTGCACATTGGGAATCATATTTCATCAATTAGTTTATATAGCATACTGTCCTGATTCTGTGTTTTTAGTCATTGATCGTAGGGCTTTATGGTTTCTGAGATTTCCAATTCCCAAAAATATGATCAATAAATTAAATCATACAAGTGATCTTATTTGGGCACTAATGCTACCAAGGTCAACATCCTTAATAACCCATCCGCGTTTTGATGTGATGTGACAGCACAGTGACAATGATGAAGTCATAACTTTGTAGCCAAAGAACCCATCTGGCTAAACAACCATTTGGATCCTTCATTTGTAGAAGCCACTTTAGTGTGTGGTTGGTGATATTGTAAAGTAGTTCCTTTATGATAAGGCTAGAAGCGCTTAATCGCAATTAGTTCAGCCAAACACTCTTGCTTGGTGACACTGTAGTTCATTTGCCTATATTTGATTTTGGTAAATAAGCCACGGTTCAATTCACTTGCTGCGAATTTAGTTGCGCTAGGATAACCCTCATGGCACATCTTTGGCTTTAGTGTATATTATAAAGGAGTGATCATTAATCATATAGACCAGAAAAGGATGGGTGATCAGGGACGTCTGAAAGATATTAAAGGTCTGGTCTTGCTCTGGGTTCCATTTGAAAGGGACATCCTTATGCATTAGATACACCAGAGTCTTAGAGAAGTAAGAAAATAGTGGGATAAAATGCCTATAATACCATACCATACCATATCACTAAACACCTGTATGTCCCTAAGACTTTGGGGTGGTGTCATCCTCTCTATTAGAGTGACTTTGTTGAGTAAAGATCAGATTCCTCTTTTGGTGACCTTATGCCACAAGAGTTCCATTTTTGGTTGAAAGAATGAGTAATTGGAGGGCTAGAGGTTCAGTGATGCCTACTGGAGTCACTTTAAAACCTGATGAAGGTGCTATAAATGGCCGTTAGAATTTTTGGAAGTAATGATAATATCATTAAGGCATACTAGGACACAGGTAACTTCAAGTCACATAAGAGTCTGTACATAGCACGTTGGAATGTGTTAGGGGCATTACATAGCACCTGCGGCAATGGTTAGGTTCTCAGACCTTCATTCACAACTATGGAACACTTGGCTTGATCTTTGAGTGTCAATTTGATCTGTTAGCATCTGCTGTCAGGTTAATCTTTGAAAAATACCGGGCCCCATTTAGGAGCCATAAAGAGTCATCGATTTATATAAGGGGATAACTATCCTTTTGGGTCACTAAATTAATTTATGGTAATCCATATAACCCAATGAATCCCATCTTTTCTCCAAACAATTAAAAATGAGACGCCCAGGGACTGCAGCCAACTTTCCAACTTTAGTGGCTGGACATCATTAGCCAAGTTGAATCCTTTAGAGTGTCACAATTATTTGACAAGAACAACTGGTCATATAACATTAAACTGGATTTTGCGTTGGAGGAGTTTATTTGTAAATCCTCCCAATTTGCATCCCCACCGTTTTCAATCTAAAAACGGTTTTACCAATTATAAAAATAAAAAATGGCGGTAGAAGCAAAAGCTGCCCCTGCCAACACCCTACTTCACCAGCAACTTCATAAGGGCAATGGAACCCTTGATCAAGAGTATTCATGTCCTCAATATCCCTCATGATTTTGAGGAAGATGCAAAATATGAAATTGAGGAGCTCTCTTTAGTGTGAGCCACGCTTGCATTGATGAGGCAAAAACTTCTCTTTTAACCCCGCTTATTCTGAAACCTGCTGGCGCATCAAGTCTTTCACTTGTGTGCCAGCTTTCATCACTTTTGCTGAGCATCAACTTGCTCAATACGTTGAGGCAATAGCACCTCTGGCCTCATAAACGAAGAAAACCCATGACTATACCCCCTTATGTCACATGTTGCTGATGCTCCCACCCCAATGCTGTCCGCCATGGTCTGCCAGCTAAAGGAGGCGCTGGACAAAAGTTTCCCCAAAGCTTCCTCTTTTTCAGATTTGGCTTACTAGGCTGTTAGCTGAGGTGCTATATTAGTTTTTTTTAATTTATGATAATCCCTTTGTTTGGCCCATTTGCGAATAAAGATGCGTGGCGGCTCCCCTTTTTGGGTTGGGCACCACTAGTACTAAAAAAAGAGACGTCCAGGGACTACAATAAGTCAACAGCAAGACTGAAGTTAGTAAATCCTCAAACTCAGTAGTAATTTGAATATCTCCTACTTGCTTTTCCAATAAGGTCGTGAGTACTTAGGGAAAAGTGTCCCCTGTCTTCACATCGTGTATAACCTTTTTAATTTTGCCAAAGTCATATTTGGTTGTGGAGAAAAAATTGGAGTACTTATCTAAGAGCTCATCAACATTTTTTCTTTGTTCTGATCAGGCTTTTTCTTATTTAAGCTTTGACAAATGCCACAGCAGAAGGCTCTTCTAACCCAAAGTCACAATGGCTTTCAAACTCTCAGACACAGTTAACCTCGTCAATGGGTACTAAGCATAAGTAGGCTAATGGATTATTGGGTCCAACTATGCAAGCTTTTGGAGTTAACTGGTCAGCAGTATAGATATTAAGTTGGCGAAGGCAAGGTTGGAAATACCCTGTAAAGTTTAAACCTTTTATTAAAGGAATTTTGGCCCTCAGATCTCTAAAAGGCTTCCTGGCAGAATAATTACGAAAAGTTAGGTGTCTACTATGACCTATAACCCTGGGGAACCACTTTAGCCTATGGTGGATACCCAGGAATCCCATTTGGCTCCTTCAACTATATGAGGTGGTAGTTTTATGAACAAACTTAAAATTTTGTAGTCAATCTAATCCTTCTTAATTCTCCATTTTTATTAGGCAGGTATGGACCTTTATACGCTCTTTACTATCTTATCAGTTTCAAACACCAAGGGAATGCATGTATTGAGTAGGGATAGTAACTTTCCTTATAAAAAGATTATGGCATTATACTTTTGGAGAATTGGGTACCTAACAATAGCTCATAGTTGTAGTTATCTAGGTCTATATCTGAGATATTTATAAAATATTTTCTTAACTTAAGAGGAGCGCAAAGTAGGCTTAATAAATATGGTGCACTGAGGCCCAGCGGTGTCTTATTTGATGTAGTGTGGCAAATCAAGAAATTTTGATTTATTTTAATAATTTGGAAGAGAAGATGTTCACTGTTGACCCACTGTTAATTATGGCAAGTGAGACATCTTATGGACCTTAACTGCAACCTGAGTAACTAGACTATCAAATCTGGGCGTTATGGTGAGAAACATGGGTAACTCACAGAAAAATCAAACAGTATTTAAGCGTTTATTATCATAATTTTAAGCTCATTGTCCCAGGGTTCTCTGATGACAACCTCTAAGGAATACTTAATTTGAGTATAAGCATAGTAGGGGGAGCGTCGGAACAAAGAGCCTCTTTCTTCACGCTGACCTCCCTTTTTCTAACAGCTTGCGTTCCACCTCTCCTGCACATCACTTGTAGCATTCCTCTATGGTGTGCTGATGGCCCTTACAGTAAGAACAGATAAGCATTATTTCTCCTTGGTCTCTAGGGTGTGTAATTTAAGTCTAGAAGGGGCCCAAACTGAGGCTGGGTACTTGTTAAAAGGTGGCTGTTGGGATTTTATTTAAAGCCTTCTTTATTTCATAAAAACATGGTAAGGTTCATTTGAGGCCTATCATGTGGAGCTGAAACTTAATTGCCAAGACTTGAGGGCAGAGATGACAGCCTTGATGGCGTCATCCAAAAATTAATCTATACTAACAAACAGTTGTGCGCTAGCATAAAAATAACGTGAGATATTTAAGGGGCTTTCCTATTTGTGGAGGCAAATGGCCATAAAGAATTGCTTTTGATTTGAGAGGGTCTGGTCACTACCAAACTCTTTCACTAGAGCATTCTTATCCTGGGAACAGGTCTGGCATTCACGTAGGTTGGGTCATAATCCCTCAGGCTTCCTCAATAAGCAGGAGTAAATATGCTTCACTTTTTGGTGATTGATGGTTACTTCCATAGCGCTAGCATATGAATTTTAAAACGCTGCAATGCTTTCTTTTATTAGAAACATATTTTTACTTGAAATTGGCTTGAAAGGGGAACCTTATGGTGCAAAGATAGTTTGATGCCAGTCTCAATGATGTGACTAAGTTTGGTAATGATTTGGACAATACTCAGGTAACTTACTGGCCCATTTGTATTCATATCATCTCCAAGTTGCCCTGTAATTTGTTAGAGCATTGGTTGAAAGCGTTGAAGTCAGCTTTTCTGGTTCATTTGGGCTTGTCAGGCTTTATATCTTTGTCTCAATGGCTCACCCAAACCTTTAGTCTGCATATTTTCGCTCCATATAACTGAACCAATCTTTCAGTAAATTTTATACATGCTTGAACATTCTCCATTTCATAGTATAAAGCACCCAGGTAATTTCAGGATTAATTGGGCTACGATAAGGGCGCACTCCCTTGTGCAACTTCATCAATATTTTTCAAGGGTTTCAATCTTTTTAAGAATATCTTATCACTTAATCTTTGGAACTTTTAGTTAGGGGAACACTCACCAGGGGCCAAGTGGTTCCTGGATCTTAGTCACCCTTCAGCCCTATTGGAATTTTTGCTCACCTTGCCATCTTCCTAGGTATCAGCTGGTTCGATAAGGGATAAGTTTCTCTAACAAATGAATCAGATATTGGTTGACCTTAATTTCAGTTTAATAATGTCTGGGGATTTTTAAATAATTCTCTGGGTTTAGATTTGCTGGGGATCAATCAGTGCAAATGATAAAGATCTCATAAGGAAGAGTTGCTGACAAAATTGAGGCATCTGATAGTTAATTGCTGATTAACTATTAGGTATACTGATTAAATTTGTCAAGTTTCATCACTAACTGATTGGGAATTTAATCATCAGTTGTAGGGAGAGTGATGCCACCTGAAACTAGCAAATTGATCAGTTGGTTTGTGACCTTCCATAATAATCTAGAGTCTCATTACCTAAGCAGGTCGCTCACCAAATATGGTTGGTTTGCTGGGATTGAGTGGGAAACATTGGGGTCACTTTTCTGACTCTGTCCGTTTTAGGTCTTGAGGATGTCTAATGAAGGAATCCATAGCTTGATGAAGAAGACCATTGCTGGAAGATACTTTTTTTAGTACTAAATGGTCCCAACCCGTTGCTGGAAGAGACTTCATAAGATAATTCAACACTAACAGCTTCCATTTCATGGATGAGATGCCAACTGAATAGTTGAGTTCCAAATTCTCCCTATAAATCCAATATCAATTTACTAATAAAGCAGATAAAAAAGAAAAAAATAGACTCAAAGGCAGAGACTTATTAGAGATCTCACCTTCCTGGGGTTGATACAGGTGTTAATGAATTAATTGGCACGGTTGATCGAGATCCTTATATGGCAGGTAGCCATGAAAGACATAGGATTATGTCTCCAGTACTGTGAAGTGAAGAAGAAATCACTTGGGTTGAGAGGTACCTGATTGAGGTGGAAATCAATTATAAAGAAGACTGGCGGTTAACTGTTGTTCAACATAAGCACTTCTTTATCTCTTTCATCAGACCATCTTGTTACTGTAGAAATGTACCCAATTGGCAGGGAATCAATTATATAGAAGATGACTGGTTAACTGTTGTCACCCATTAGCACTTCTCTATGTTCTACAATATTTCATTTTTATTTTTATCATTAATATTTATATACCTTTTTTATTCTATAAGAAAAGATATGATAAAAAAGTAGCATTAGTAAATCCTATTCATCTTCAGTTTATTATGGTTCTATACAATAATTGTTGACTCTTTTGTGTAATAAAAAGCAAGGATCAGATATCCTTAGAAGAGAAGCAGACCTTGTCAGTAGATCTCCTCCAACTAAGCGTGATAAGAACTAAGGCTGGGAACATCTGAATCTGAGTGTGGATTAAGTTCAGCCAGGATAGGGAAAAGGTCCTCAATTGTTAATCTAATCAGTATTTTGTAAATTATACCAGGTTTAGCGTTGGACCACATCCGGCTTATTTATTTAACTAAAGATAATAGTCATCATACTATTACTTAGCTCTAGAATATGACGAATAGATTAAAAGTAGGAAAGAAATATTACTGAGCATATGTGTTACATTCCTTTCATCATCATACTATTACTGCTCATATATTTCTATAAATATCAAGCAACGCGAATTATGCACATAATTAACCTGTGAAATTAATTTCTAGTAACAATCGTCAACAAATCCAGACTTTAAAAGAATGTGTACTCTTTTTTCTGAAGAAGAGTAGTCTCCATTCCCAGTTTTCAACAAGACCCTTCAGGACCTCTAAGTCTTCTAGGATCTTCAGGCCTTAGGACTCTGCATGACCATCAGTTCTAGCGATACCCTCTGGCTTTTGTGGCCCTTAGGTCCTTCAGTAACGATGGCAGTCCTGTGCAGCAGTTAATCAAGAAATGCTTTTACTTAATTTAAACGTCGCACTAATGCTGATATAAAGCCTGAGTATGGTTAGCAGCTTATGATGAGGTGCACTGTATATATCCGCATACTTTGGATACCAAATTCTATAATTGTTGAATGAGGTGAGTCTCCATGTAGCTAAAAATTACAGAGTATATCATGGCAATTTTGTTCCAAGAATCATTGATAAGGCGTAGGTTATACTAGATTGCTTCATGGTTGTCCTAAATATAAGTGGTGGTGCTTCATAAATTTGACTGATTTTGAATTAAGTCCACAAAATTACTAGCTGGTGTAACATTTAGTGGTGGTGTAGCCTATTAGCTGGAGAAGATGATGGAGAGCAGGATGGATGAATTGGCGTAGATAGGGGTCTACTCCATTAACAAGCTCATTGCTTGCCAAGCTAACTGAACCGCAGAATCTGTGCATATAAGATGTATAATGGTAGCTTGTGAATGCCTAAATCGACTCTCAGTGGATTAATTTTATCTAAGTTTTGTTAAATGGTGTCAGCTATGTGTCAGCTTGGATATAGAACTGACTATAATCCAGCATGATTAGATTACTTTAAAAATATCCCAAAATTCTAAACTCTCCAGTTGTAAAGGCTGTACCTCAAATTGAGAAGTACTAATCATTGGTTAATGTTACTCTTCCCATCTGAGAGAGGGGATTTTACCAGAGTTATCTTTCATGGTTTGTGATCAACGTTCTACTAGTTAAAACTTAAGCCCCTTATAATGAGCACCATGTTTTGGTTTTATTTTGAGAAAACCAGACCTTAAAATTCTGGGTGCCCAGAGCAGTAAGGAACAGAAATCTTAAATTTCTTTGGGATGGCATTGAAGAGCAGAATGGCTGTAGAGAAGCAATGGCGATGCACTTTCACTTCTTTATGGTCCAATTTTTGGCAACTATCATGAATTATAACATTTATAATTGTGACTATGCAAAGTGATGTAAAATTAGTATAAATCATTATTGGAAATATATGATACAATTTTTTTAGTAAAAGTTCTCAATAATTAGAGCATGTAACAGTACCTTGTGTTGGATGGGGCTCTTAGGCTCTCCTCATTCGGGATCTTAACTCCTCATCCTTTGAGGAGTTTGAGCCAAGGTCATCTCCTTTGAGTGGCTTCTGGATTGACATATTCTCATTGTTATAGGGGAACCAGGGTACAATCCTGTATATTAGGATGGAGTTGCATCAGGTGACGATATTTAGACCTCATTTAAAAATCCTTGCACATTGAAAGAAAGGTCTTTGTTAAAGCTTGGAGTTTTTAGCGACTCAATTAAGCACAATATGGTAAATTTTCAAGTTTTTTTTATTATTAATTGCTTTAGCTCCCTTGTTCAAGTGCACAGGTTCCTTGTATGTGCGTTGTTTAACTTTCTGATAATAAATTATAATGGGCAGTAGTATTATGAAGACTACTACTCAAGTTTAACTTATATCACCCAAGATAGTTTTATTAGGTCCAGCGCCAACCTAGTGCTTGTCCTAATCTTGAAGTCGTCTGGAATTGTAGTAAATTTCCCTATTATGTCTGATAGAACTTAACCTAGGATAAGGTTTAGTGGTTCTATCTTCTTGTAATGCAGAGTCCGCGGATATCAATAATAATATACACAAAGGATTTTCTTGTCCTACAACTCTAGTATTGAGAGCAAACAGTCAAAATTATAAAACTTGATTATGATTGTTTAATTCAATCAGATCTGCTTTATTACAAAAATTAATGGGAATATATAGGGAGTTCAGCACACAACTCTTTGGTTGGCACACCAATTGAAGCCGGCACTGTCACTGATGAATTACCCTCCAGGGTCACATGAAACAGTGATCTTCCTCATTAATTACTTGGGTATTCTCCCTTACTCAACTTCAACCTCTTTTGAGTTAAAACAAGAACATGTCCCAACGTTTTCACTCAACTACCACCAAATTACTCTTATTTGGTAATTATCTGCTTAGATAAAGGGACTTTTACCCATAAACACCAATTGCAATACAGAAAAAATACTCAAAAGTAGCTCTATAACAGGTGGCATTACTTGACAGCAACAAATAAGTCCTTTAATCAATTGGCAACTAAACCTGATCATCTCCTACAATTCATTTAAGTTATAGATATTAAAATTGATGAACTAATCGCTTGTTTATTGCTAGATATCATCCATTATGAAACACTCATCAGTCCGGTGGATCATAATCTGGCAGAACAATAAATAAATACTGAGATTATATTCTCAAAACAATAGTTATTGTACATATACTCAATAAATCTCACATCCACTAGCAGGATGAATACCATAGTGGGCAAGCATATTAAATGTAATCAATGAAGCTGATTAATGTGGGAAGTAATCTCAACACCACCTCAAATGGGAGCCACGATGGCCTTGCCTCTAAAGGACTCTGGTTACTTGTATTTTAAACGTCAGTGGGAAGATTAAAACTATTATTCTTTAATTTCTACTCCTGCCAATTCACAAAAAAAGAAAAATAAACTAATTTTATAAATGAACTTATAACAGTATACTTATAAATAAGATTTGTGCTTGGCAATAGTTGTTATTGGCGCTATGGTCAATGTAATCTCTAGTCAATTTGTAAAGAAACTGAAGATTGCTACTGACGTGTCCCACTATCAAAAGTATGAAATGGCTTGATAAAATACTTATACCAAAGGAGAGATAGTGCTTTGCTGATAAGGTTCATCTTCTTACAAGTTCTTCCCTAAAATATTGTTGCCAGTAACAATCATCACTATTTAATTAGTATCAGTTTTCTCAATTCCAAGGAGCTGTTCTTAACATTGAGGAGAACGTATCTAAAATTCTTAGTCAGTTGATGACATTACACTTTTCTCAAGAAGAAAAGGTTCCGTTTAATAAGTGCAAGAATTTCATCAATGTAAACTAAAACAATGGGTGTGATTCCCATTTTTCTGTCAGCAAATCAGACATCATAGTGGGTCCCTTCTGCACTATTTCTTTTATTTAACTGAGGTAAGCCGACCAGGGGATGGACATTACCAAACTAAAACTAAAATTATAATAAAAATAACGATTCAAACAAAATGCTTAAAATGGATGGATCGATTTAATCATGCCTAACAAAATATCCAACCAGGTGGGCAGCGAATACTGCTATCCCTCTATGGTGGATGGGGAGGGGGATTGGGGGGCTCATCTTTGGCCGCATCCATCTCATTCCAGAGTAGGGTGCGTGTTAAGGCATATAGTAAGGGTGTGGGGGCATCAGCGGCATGGGGTTTGATATCCTTGATGACTGGAACTTCCAAATAGTTGCCAACCATCATTATACCAACGATGTATTTGCCCAAAGCGTCTTCAGCTTTGAGGTGGGCATCAGGGAATTTAACGAACATGGCTATGTTGGTTCAGGTGATTTTTTCTTTTGGATTCAGTGCTACTGTTACCACGTTCTGGATGGCTTCAGTGACGTTTTTGTGTAAAGTTTTCATGTTGATCTTACTTTGTGCAGTACGATTTATGGGGATGATGGGAGGTGAAATTCCTCCTGCTTGCACAGCCACAGATTTGGCGGCAGCTTTATGAAGCAGACAGCAATCTGGTGTGGTGGCTGCTTCTACTGCAAGCTGGTGGTCGCTGTAGAATGGTTTGGCATTAGATTGTGGGACATATTTCTGGGGTGGGAATTTTGCATCCCATTCTGTGTTACAGAGCCGCTTAAGTTGCAGCATTGGTTCTTCAATAACGTTACCTGATTTTTCAATTTCATCCAATAATTCCCATGGATTTTGGTTGAATTGGATTGGGGAATCAGCGTACGGTTGAGGTTTCTTTGATTCAATTGTGGATGCATGGGATTGAACTGGGATCAAATCTGATGTTTGGTTGGATGAATTATTTGTGGTATTGGGGCAAGGTGGGTGATGATTGGTGGCTGTAGGTGCAGCTGCAGCATCAGGCATTGGAGGAGGGGTAGGTATGATCATACCCCATGTCAGAGTTGGCACGGGGTGGGTAGCAGATTGGTGGGCGTCAGGCAAACTTTTGGCATTAGCGGAAGTTTCTGATTATGGGCATTTATGTTTTGAGTGGTCTAACTTGAAACAGGATGGACAAATCATGCGTCCGCCCTCAACGCGGGTCCAGAACGGATAGTTGGGGGCAGATGGGATGGTGGCACAAGGGGGAATTGCCAAAGAAATTTTTGTAAATTTAGGGATGATCATGGCATACGCCTGAGGCCCAGCATAGGTGTGTGGCCCCATTTGGGACCACAATTTGTAAGATGGGGTGTGGTGCCATAGGCTGCTAAACCTTCCATCAGCTCCTGGTGGAGCACTTTGGGGGGAGGTGGGTGGGCAAACCAGCGAACTGGACAACCAAGGTGGTGTCTGTTGGGAGCTGGGTCTGAGTTGTTGGGAGGGGAATATTATTAAATATTAATGGCACCGTTGCTGCAGTGGCTCATCGGCTTCATAGGGAAAGCCAAGATCAAAGTACCCCTTATAGGGGCGGAAGTCAATAAAACAGGCTGGTGTCATCACCGCCTGAGACATTTTGATAATGGCTTGGTCATCGCAGGGGAAGAACTTCCCATATTTGACTCTAAGGCCAAAACGCATGTTGCTCTGGGGGAGCATCGGGGGCAGCGGGGCACTGCTTGGGTTTGGGCGAGATGGGCATCGAGATCCTTGGGAGGAACGAATCATCCCAAAGGTTTGGAATGACTGGGAGAGGCAGTCTGAGCGCGTTTTCCTGTTGGATGGAAAATGGAGGGGGAGTTTTGCTGCTGCCCCACGCTGGGACAGTTGGCGGGGATCTGATGACATTGGAGCAAGACTTTGGTGTGCGATTAAGTTTTTGCTTTTAATTTACAAAAATTAATTTGCTCAGAAAGTTACGTCAAGCAGAGAGAGAGTAATCCTTCTGCACTATTTCTCAGTGTCAAAATATTCCCTTGCAAGCATCTACAAGTTGTAAGATGCTCGAAGTAATTATGAGTTTTAAACACTAGACTGTCTATGGAACTATCTAACAGACTTCTGGAGAGATTCTGAACTCTGTAAGAAAATTTTGCAGATTGAGCTACACGCTGCCCTTGGGTTAAGCACCCTTAGAAACTTGAAGATTTTTGTTCACATTGCTAATTTAACTTCTTAAAGAATTATAATTAATAAAAAGCAGAAAATAGCCCATGTACATCTAATGCCCAGAGAATAAGTTAATTAAATGAAGATTTTTGAGAATTATTAAAGTTTGGCTTGTACAATGCAGCTCATAATGCATGCATAATTATTTTGCAAGTTTATCTGGAATATTGGAAAAGCAAAAGAATTAAGCTTAAAATCATTGAAGAGATGTGATCAGATAATCGTCACCAATAATTACAGCTTAAAGCGCTAAAGGAATATAACAAACATTGACACCAGTGATGCCATACCTTAAAAATCTTGGCAATAAGACATAGCTAGGCCAATGGTGAATTATGCTGAAAGAGCTTAATCAACTATTACTTCAAGGAAGGATTGTGCATCTTGTAATCCCTATCCAGCCTTGTACTTATTGTCAATAAAAATGATGGCTTTAACTGGTAGTGACTAATATTGGTAGAAAGTAATTATCACTAAAAAATTACCCCTTACTTAGGATTGACAAGATTTTCGATTAATTAGGAGGTGACAGGAATTTTACTGCTTTAGAACTCATAAGCGGTTATTAGCAGATCATTTTTCCTAAAGGAGAACAAGAGATATGCGCAATTATAACGCCCCAAGATACATAATAACTGGAGACTATGTCCCTAATGCCTATGAAAAGCGCCCGCCACCTTTCAAAGGGATATGGACACAATGCTAGGTAATTTGAAGTTAAGTTGTGTTTCAGTATATATTAACAGTATATCCTATGTTTTTTAACAAACCATTATTCAACACCGTTCTCTTATATAGGAAGTATATAAATGGATAGCATGAGCTTAGTTAAATAACAATGATGCAAGTGTCAATTTCTCAAGCCCCAGAAAGAGAACCTGGGACACATCGTCAGTAATCAAATGACTAAGTTTTCAAGCCCCAGAAGCTCATAGCATTCAAATGAATTACAAGCCCCTAAAACAAAAAGGATGTGCAGGTGTTTCTAGGGAAGGTAGGGCACTACTGCCAGTTCATTATAGAGCTTATATAAATTAGCCAAACCTTTGTTCCATCTACTAAGGAGTGGGTGGCTTTCCAATGGTCTGCATGTAAGTCCAGGGGAACGTCCCCTGTGTGTCGATCAGGCCCTCTTCCCATTTCCAAGCAAAAGGCTCTGAAGAGGGTGGCTGTACCCCTCGTCACCCAGGGCGATCTCACCCACATAGTAGATGAGCGCTGGGTAACAGCTCTCCCTCTTCAAATCCCTCCCCCAGCGCCCACATTCACCTCTCCCAAACTTGTACGCCTGATCATAGAAATTTGCACTGAAATTGCCAAAATGAAGTCAATCAGTCCAAAAACGAGTAGAAATGAGCCTGATGATTGGGATCCACATAGTCGAAAAGGAATGAAGATTGACTCATCAACTGGAATCACTGACAGTTTTGATTCAGTCAACACCTCAATCATCAAAATTAACCCCCTCCCAAAATCATTGGGGATGATCCCCGACATGCAGGTAGCAGCATCAGACACCATCAATGATAGTGTGAAGCTCCCTTCTGGCCAAATTGAGCATTGCGGCTGATGCAATGCTTTTAACCAAACAAATGGCCCAATGACTGGGCATGGCCGCGGGTTGGGCATCCCAAATTTGTTCCCAAACAATTAAGACCACCCCTACTTGGAGTGGACTTGGGGGATTCTCGTTGCTCATCAGGCTAGATGCTATTGCATCAACCACCGGAAATGCAGCCAAGTCTCAGTTTGGGAGTTCAAGGTTGAACCAACAGTAACTTGGCCTGTCGCTGACTCCTTCAATGTTAGTTCCCAGTGAACTTATCTGTCCCCATTCCCAAATAATTTGCCAGTTAGGTTGAACTTGAGGGACCTGATCCCAGCTTGTTTTCTCTCCAATTGACCACTATTTAATCAGTCATATTGCACTGAGAAGATTGTTGGTCGATTTTTCTTTCTTAAATTTTCCATTAAAAACCTTCCCCAAAATTCAGTTTTTTATGTTGTAAAAAAAACCGCCTTTTCTTCCAACACTCACACACTCACTGGGGTTAACGGCCATATTCATCTGGTATTCTATTATGTGCCTGTACAAGATTCTGGCTCACTGGCAGTTATTGGTGAAAACCCTTTCCAGTTTCATATTCATTGTACCAGAAGTAGTGTTTTTAGCATTCTGGTTTTCCGTTTGTTTGCTCTGGCACCAAGGCTGGCAGGCCAGTCTAATTCTTACTTGGTGTTTGCCTGACATGCAGATTGTAAAGATGCTCTTGAGAAGTTTAAGCAACACTAAGCCAATCGCTAATATTATGCTAACAAAAAAATTGATTGTCTTTTTTTGTAATCTAATGCATCTCTGACTTCTATTAGTATTATCTTATTGAGATGCCAACGAGAAGGAACACCCAGTAGCATTATGAAGCTGTGCATTTAGATAGCAAAAAAGAATTCAAATCGTAATAGAGTGCAAACGTTTGGCCATTATTTTTGCCTCTAAGAAATTCGTGTTTATTTTTATGGGACCAAATTCTAAGTCTTCACTGATCACGCCTCTCAGAGATGGCTCTAAAATCTTAGGTTCTCAAAGGACGTTTAGCCCAATGGTCTCCAAAGCTTCAATCCCACAACTATGAAGTGATACATTGATCATATTCTTATCATTAGAATTCAGATGGACTATCTCTCTCTGCTCGGCGTAACTTTTTGAGAAATTTATTTGGTTAATTAAAAGCAAACACTAAATTGCACACCAAAGTTTTGCTCCAATGTTGTCAGATCCACCGCTGACTGTCCCAGAATGGGGCAGCGGCGAAACTCCCCCTCTGTTTTCCATCTGACAGGAAAATGTGCTCAGACTGGCTCGCCCACTCATTTCAAACCCTTGGGACAATTCGTTCCTCCAAAGCATCTTGATGCCCATCTTGCATGAACCCAATTGGTGCCCCGCTGCCCCCTGGTGCTCCCCTGGAGCAACATGCATTTCAGCCTTAGGGTCAAATATGGAAAATTCTTCCCCTGCGATGACCAAGCCATTATCAAAATGGCTCAGGCGGTGATGACACCAGCCTGTTTTATTGACTTCCGCCCCTATAAGGGGTACTTTGATCTTGGCTTCCCCTGTGAAGCCGATGAGCCACTGCAGCAACGGTGCCATTAATATTTAATAATATTCCCTTTCCAACAACTTGGACCTGACTCCCCACGGACACCACCTTGGTGGTCAGTTCGCTGGTTTGCCCACCCACCTCCCCCAAAGTGCTCCACCAGGAGCTGATGGAAGGTTTGGCAGCCTATGACGCCAACCCCATCTTACAATTTGTGGTCCCAAATGGGGCCACACGCCTCGCTGGGCCTCAGGCATATGCCACAATCAGCCCTGAATTTACAAAAATTTCTTTGGCAATTCCCCCTCGTGCCACCATCTCATCTGCCACCAACCATCCATTCTGGGCCCGCGTTGAGGGCGGACGCATGATTTGTCCATCCTGTTTCTAGTTAGACCACTCAAAATGCAAATGTTTATACTCAGAAACTTCTGCTGATGCCAAAAGTTTGCCTGATGCCCACCAATCTGCCACCCACCCCGCGTCAACTCTGACATGGGGTATGATCCTACCTTCCCCTCCTCCAATGCCCGATGCTGCAGCTGCACCTGCAGCCACTAATCAGTATCCACCTTGCCCCAATGTCATAAATAATTTATCCAATCAAACATCAGATTTTGATCCCAGTTTGATCCCATGCATCCAAATTGAACAAACCTCAACTGCACGCTGATCCCCTAATTCAATTAAACCAAAACCCATGGGAATTATTAGATGAAATTGATGAATCAGGTAACGTCATTTAAGAACTAATGCTACAAGTTGAGCGGCTCTGTAACGCAGAATGGGATGCAAAATTCCTGCCTTAGAAATATGTCCCACAACCTAACGCCAAACCATTCTACAGCGGCCACCAGCTTGCAGTAGAAGCAGCCACCACACCAGATTGCCGTCATCTCCATAAAGCTGCCACCAAATCTGTGTCTGCGTTTGCAGGTGGAATTTTACCTCCCGTCATCCCTAAAATCTTACTGCACAAAGTAAGATCAAAATGAAAACTTTACAAAAAAACGTCACTGAGGCCATCCAGAATGTGGTAACAGTAGCACGGAATCCAAAAGCAAAAATCGCCTGAACCAACATAGCCATGTTCATTAAATTCCCAGACGCCCACCTCAAAGCTAAAGACGCTTTGGCCAGTTACATTGTTGCCATTATGATTGCTGGCAACTATTCGGAAGTTCCAGTCATCAAGGATATCAAACCCCATGCCGCTGATGCCCCCACACCCTTACTATATGCCTTAACACGCACCCTACTCTGGAATGAAATGGATGCGGCCAAAGATGAGCCCCCCAATCCCCCTCCCCTCCACCATTGAGGGATAGCAGTATTCGCTGCCCACCTGGTTGGATATTTGTTAGGTATGATTGAATCAATCTGTCCATTTTGAGCGTTTTGTTTGAAATGATTATTTTTTATTATGATTTTTAGTTTTAGTTCGGTAATGTCCATCCCCTGGTCAGCTTACCTTGGTTAAATAAAGTAATTCGGATGGACTTTCAAGTTTACCTATTGTCTTTGCTTTGTATTTTTGCAGACCAACTTCTTGAGAAGATGAAGACCCACCACTACAATGACAAGCAGCCTAATGTTAGTCTTATCATAAGACTGACTACTGAAAAACAAGGAAATCTAAAATTTTGGCTTTTTAAAGTTCTCTCTCATTGCAAACACTTTTGCAACATACTTAAACCAAGTATTGGTAAGTTTGATAAATCTTATCAAGAGGATTAGTGTGCACCCAATGTTGGGTAGCAGTTGGGCGAGTAAAGTTAAGGGCACAGGTGTAGGCCCCACATCAACCAAGTTTCATAAACGTCCCGGAAAATCTGGCGGCATATATAAAATTAATAGTAAAAAACTGGCGGTTACCATTTACCTGGAAATTTTGGCCTGGCAAGCGCGCTGCAACCAGTTCATCAATACGCCACACTCCCAACCACTATTGTTGGTGGAACATGGGGTGCGTGTCTTCCTGGATATTCATCAAACAGCACTTTGGGAGAAGTTTTGTGGAGATGTACACACACATTTCCCAAACGTAGTATACGTTGCACCACAATCCATGCCTTGTAGTTGTCTGGATCTTGGTTTTGAATGCAAAAAT
The DNA here is from genome assembly GCA_022478985.1 of Massospora cicadina. NCBI lineage: Eukaryota > Fungi > Entomophthoromycota > Entomophthoromycetes > Entomophthorales > Entomophthoraceae > Massospora > Massospora cicadina. The sequence continues at coordinate 230,065 of JAKSZP010017128.1, forward strand.
GCGGCAGAAAAAGCCACTAAAGTGTGAGTGGTAGTGGACCTCCCAGATGGTCAATGGGTAGTTGAAAAAAAGCGCACTTGCTGGACTAAATCAAACCAAATCTCATAACTTTTGAAATCCTACCTACTACAGTCAAGCGCACCATACTTGAGCACCACTTGAAGGCTGGGCTCGCCAAATATGGGGAAATACAATCCTTTGAGATGCAGCGCTTTACACTTATGCCAGACCTGTGCATGGGCAAAGCAATTGCTGTTCTCACCCCATCCATGGGAATAGCGGAAGATTCTCAAAATCCCTCAACCTCTTTTGTAGAAATTAATGGGCAAGAGTCCCGCCCATTCAGGGTCACTGTGGATACCGCGCCTCCTATCTGCACTTTCTGTCATGCTTTTGGCCACAAGGCCTATACCTGCCCCGCCAAGGAGAGAGAATTACTCAAACTGAAATTTTGGGAGCAATGTGTGGTGCAGATGCCCTCTATGAACTGGCAGTAGACACCAATGCAGCCTTCCCGTGGGGCGCTCTTGGGTGCTACATTCAATTAAAACCTATGTCTTCACAGGGGCGTAAGAAGGCCAAGCAGGCCCACAAGGTGGCGGCCAAGGAGGCAGCCAAAACCGCATCCATGATCTCGCCAGTCCAGCTCTAGGAGGACATTTAGTCATTAATGGTGGAAGCAGCTCATGAATCCTACCACCAATCAGATTGGGCCGCCTAAGCTGAAGACCCGATGGGTGAGTCACTTTCACCTGACCAATGCTACCAAGCATCAATTGAAACTGAGTTGCTCACCAATATTCCTGCCAAAATTTCCATCTTCATGCAATGGTGCACTGCAAGTGCACACAATGCCAAAAATTTTTCCCACAGTGGGGAAAAAGCAGAAGGCAAAAGCCAACACAAACCCCGCAGAAAAAGCTTCACATACTGAACCATACTCCATAGCACAGAATACCCATGCTGCCATACAGCGACATGCTAAAAATGAGAGGGCTGAAGGGCTTGGGTACCCTTCCCCTCACACCTAAGGTGCAATGGTGGGAGCCTTTACTTTAGAGACGTTGAACATCGCTGGACTCAAGGCCTCACTATCTTGGGCTAGGAAACTGAGTTTTTTAAAAAATAATTTATCCGTGGACATCCTGGCCATTCAGGAAACCCAATGCCCGCGCGGTGCAGAGAAAGCATGGGCAACCATGCTCCTACCTTCTCTTTCCTTTTGGTCACCGCACTGTGGGGTGCTTGTTCAAGTGACCCACAGTTTTAAATTTTGAAGTCAACATTGTACCTCGACAGCCACATCCTTGTAGTCACCTTTTTATGGGACAACGAAGTGCATGCTATCATTAACATTTATGCCCCAATCTGTGCACGAGATCATTAGGAATTCTTCTTAGACATCAATTCCCTTCCGCTACCCCCCAACCCGTTTGTTGTTGGTGACATGAACTGCTGGACCAACCTAACCACAGACTGCTGGCCCTCGTCGCCTATGCCCCCACAGGGGCATGTAGAACTTTGCGTTCTAAAGGCCACTTTGGGGTTGCTTAATTCTCTGCCATATCATGAACCTCTACTCATAAACATGTCTTTCCCCCATGTGCTCAATGGCCAGCTAATGTCTATGACCTGCATAGACCTTATTCTCACGCCGTTGAAATTTCAATCCCAACTTTTCCACTTTTTCACAACAAAAATCAATCTATCCATCCACAGAATGGTATCAGTTTCCTTCTGTTTGACCAATCCAGTGGCCCAGGCGCCAAAGTGGTGCAAACTCTGCCCTACCGAGATTGCATCACGCAGGTTATCCTTGTGGGTGGACACCGAGACCTCAGCTCTGGAGTTTACCACACCATTATGTGCAGACCCAATCTCCACCTGGTCAACCTTCAAAGTTAAAACCATCCACCTGGCTCACCACATCTCATCACGTCGCTTGTGGGATGCTTCAGCAGTCATTTTGCACATGCTGGAAGAAGTGGACCATCTGGAATTTAATGTCCCAGCAGCAGGCTACAGCCCAGATTGGGGTCATAAGTGGGCAGAAGTGTCCGCTCGCCTCAATGCACTGGCAAGACAACACAAGCATTGGGTTTGTGTTCAGTATAAAGCAAAGCATATAACAGAGGGCGATACGTGTTTCACTTATTTTTTCAAAAATTCTTCAACCATGATAGATTTTGGCCTGCACAAAGGTGCGAAGGCCAGACCACTCTGTCACAGGTAACAGGCTGAAGTGCCAATCAAAGTACAAAACTATTACTCTAAATTGTATTGCTCCGATCCAGTTCCACTGGCCAAAGTGGACGATTTTTTGAAAGCACACATATCCACACAATTTCCCATTTTCTGGAGTTGATGAATTTGATTTCTCGGGATGAACTCTGGTCTGCCATTTATGGTGCACAATACAGTAAATGCCCAGGTCCAGACGGCATCGCTTATGAGTTCAATAAGAAATATTTCATATATCTTCCTCCTTGCTGCTTGCCTCTATGAACTGATGCCTTATGGAAACGCGCCTCCTTCCTGGAGGACAAGAGGCCTTCACAATAACGTTGTACAAGAAAGGGTTAAGCTGGACTTGGCCAACTGGCGCCACATTTCACTTACTAACACAGACACAAAATCATTTACTAAAATCATTGCAAACCGTCTAGGGGTTGTTGCCTCTGCTCTCATTTCCCCTGAACAATTTGGGTTCATTCCCAAACGGTCTATTTGGGACAACATACACACCGTAGACAACGTCTGTCAATCCACGGCTTCTGGAGTACTTGTTTTTTTGACTAGCAGAAGGCCTATGATAAAGTCAACTGTGATTACCTCAGAGCCTGCCTCCGCAAGTTCCACCTCCCATATCGTTTCATTAATTGGGTGATGTTGCTCACGGAATCTGCCACAATGGCTGTGCGTAGCCCTGACTTACTCACGGATGTAGTTCGCCCTCAAAGGGGCCTACGACAAGGGGACCCTCAAAGCCCATTCTTGTATAACTTCAGCCTTGACCCACTTATTTCAAGTGTGAATGCGCGCCTTACTGGTGTCCATGTGCAAGGCCAAGCACCAGTCAAGATGTTGGCGTTTGCTGCTAATTGTTTGGTTGAAGTGTCTAACAATCATGATGAACGCGCGCTTAAAGCTACTATCCAGGTTTACTCCCAGGTAAGTAATGCTGCACTTAACACCTCAAAAACTGAAATTGTTCTCCTTGGTTAGTATCAAGCACGCTAGTCCTCAGCGCCCCTTTTCTACCTGCTTCAACAACTTGCTCATGTGATCGCTTGTCCTGCCCACCCCACACCGCCCCGCTTGTGCTCCCCTTTGTGCCAGGCCTCACCGTTGGCCCAATCCGCCATTTGAGGGTGTGGATGGAGGTGAGAGGGTACGCCTCAATGGTGATGGAAAATCAAATTTTAGGCAATGTTACGAAATGCATAGCTTCCCTCAAAGACCGTCAGACCTCCCTTACAGGCAGCGTAGTGCTAGCCAACTCTATGCTTCTTTATAAAATTTGGTTTGGGGCCCACGCCATCGCTTTTTCCCCTTGTTTTCAAGTCATTATACGCCCTTCTGCAAGGGTGGCTTTGGTTAGGCCGCCCACCGCCAGTGCGCCTAGATGTCATGTTTGGCCCTCACCATAGTGGTGAATGGGCCTGCTCAACTATGAGGTCCACGACGCCAAAATCCTTGGCACCTGGATCGCTGCAGTCACCAACCCTATGATCTCAGCCCAGCACTGGTCCCACGTGACCCACTCCAACTTCTCCCACGCCCTGGGCCTCACCAATCCTACCCACCCCCATTCTCTGTTAAAGTATCTCGCCTCAAACCCTTTGCTGCGGGCCCACATGGGACATCGATCCACTTCAAAAGGATTCTCCTCTTCATGTGGAGCGCTGAGGGGAAAATTAACATCAGTGGGCACACCGCCCAGAGGGGGCGCCCTACTCCTCGGTTCACCCAGGAAGTACAAGGACTACCCATTCTGAACGGAGTGATACCCATGAGGTCCCCTACCATATCCAGGGTGGACTACCTGGACATGTTGGACATCCCCTACTTCCTTGTTACTCAGACAGCCATATGGAAGTAAGCCCACTACCCTCTTCTGCAGCCACATATTTGTTCCCATGTGTGGCGCTGCTTGAGATGGGTACATTTTACTGTGAGTGCTCTTACGCTTTGCACTCATCTTGAGTCATGTGTGGCCAGTATGGAACGTTGGTTCACCGCCTGTAAGAATGCCCTCCCTAAGAAGTGATATGGCGTGAGGTTCAGCGTCTCTTTCGCCAGGATCAGGAACAGCCGTTCAGCCTGTATAAGGACATCTTCGCTTTGTCCATGGTTTCCCCTCTCCCACCTTCCCTCTGTGCCTTAGTGGTTGCAATCGCTATGGGACTATCCACACGATTATCTTTAATGCTATCTCATGCTCTACTCCCACCCTCCAGGAAGCTATATGCTAGTCCCAGTTGCACCTTGTGGACCACTTTCAAGAGTGGATGTTTTATTACTCCCACCCCATTACCGCCAGATGGTCTCATCCTGGTTCCCAGTTTGGTTCATTGCTTCAGACCCTTTCCTACATATGTGCTCAATAGTGACGCAAGCCCCTACACACGTAACCCCCCTTTGCTTCTCTTTGCATTCCTGTTGGCAACAGAGAAAATGCGTTTGCTTTTCTGGGTGCCCTCCTCACGCTGAAGTTTGTTTCGTTAGTTTTTTACTTATTGGAAGTGTCCATCCCCTGGTTGGCCTTTCCAAAATAAAATTTAAAATTCAGAATTTAAATTAAAATGTTGGCTTTTTATAATATTGGAAGTTATGATCAAAGGCGCTTTTACCCAGCCCCATCCAATTTCATTATCTTTGTACAAACCCATTAGATTTTTGACCATGTTAGGTTTGATAAGAAGATGAATAAAGTCTAACAAAGTTATCACCAGGAGTTTATGTAGTTTGATACTTAGGATATCTTGATAAAATGCCAATAATACCAGTCACAACTGACTTTTAAGACCTTTACTACTTGTCAATTCGTTAACCTTATTTTCTCTTGACACACATTCTTAACTGATGTCATCAAGTAGCCTATTAGCATCCTCATTCACTGATCATCATTGTGGCCATTAATCACTTTATCAAATGGGTGAGGCTTATCCCAATCACATTGTCAAAGAAGTCACTACTTCTAATATCATTATGGAGTACATAATCCATCAACACAGGTGCCCACAGGTTATTTTAACGGATAATTCTACTAGATTTGCCACCAGGATAATCCTAAACTAAATCAGCTTATTGAATTTAATAGGTTTTAGCTGCCCTTACCACTAGCCTAAATGGGACTGTTGATAGTGTTAATGAAACCCTAGAGCAAATATTCTATAATATAGCCGCTGCTTTACTTTCTTAAGGGGATCTTTAATTTGGACCAGCATTAATCACCTACAATATTGGGCACTTTAACGCTACAGTGTTTATCTTCCAGATACTTATGGTCAACAACACGCTTTGTCTCTTTTGCTAAAATCTATCATAGATAATGGGTATAGAATCTGATCAATGAGTATTTTTATTATTTAGTTAGTGCATTGATTAAAATACAAATCAAAGCTATGGAGCGGCCTTGACAAAAAATAAAAAACCCCAGGACAACTAGAACAGAGGAACACGACATATATTAAAGGAAGGGATCAGATATTCTACTGTGATATGTATTAGTTTGTAAGAACTCAAAAGGTGTTGATGCTAATAAAGGGACCCTACATATTCTTTAGGAGGTCATCACTAATGTCTAAACCATAAATTAAATGTCCAATAGAAAATTATTACTAGGGTTCACGTGAAGCCCTTAAGACCCTACTACAGCAGTCAGCCCCCGCCTAAAGAATTAACTGGAGAGTAATCAAGTCAATGGGGGAGATGTGATGTTGAATTTTTGACTCAATGAGTGGTATCAAACTTCTCTTTTTTTAGCACTAGTGGTGCCCAAACCAAAAGGGGAAGCCGCCACGCATCTTTATTTGCAAATGTGCCAAATAAAGGGATTTTTAGAAAATAAAAATCCTGGTATAGCCCCTAAGCTATCAGCCTAGGAAGCCATATCAGAAGGTGAGGAAGCTTTGTGGAAACTTTTATTTGGCGCCCGCTTTAGCTGACGGGCCATGGCGGACAGCATAGGGGTTGAGGCATCAGCGACATGTGGCATAAGGAGGTATAATTGGGGTTTTCTTTGTTAATGAGGTCAGCGGTGTCCATCGCCTCAACATATTGAGCAAGTTGATGCTCAGCGAAAGTGATGAGAGCTGGCACACAAGTAAATAACTTGATGTGCTGGTGGGTTTGAGGGGTAATTGGGGTCAAAAAGAGAGGTTTTTACTACTTCAATTCAGGCATGGCTCGCACCAAAAGTGAGCTCCTCAATTTCATTTAAATTTTATTCAGAGTAAGCTGACCATGGGGATGGACATTAACAATTCAAACATAATAAGCGAACCAAAAACACAAATCAAAAGCCTTAAATGTGTGACAAGACATTAAAAATTAAAAATAACCTACCAGGTGTAGCAGTAGTGAACCACTTATTCCACTCTGGCAGAGGGAGAGGGGGGATTAGGAAAATTATTGATTTCATCTTCACCATTGAAGAGGCAGATCAAGGCTGAGAGCAAGGGGTTGGGGCATCCGCAGAATGTGGGCTGAGGTGAAAAAGATAATTTTTAATCTTTAGTAACAACCTGGGCCTTGAGCAAAGCCTCCAGGAGTTTGGCAACATGGTGTTGTTGGGTTTTTTGCCCATATTCCCAGCCTACTAGATTACCTGGAATCTCTAGGGGAAAATTCCCTATAGCGAAGTGAATTGGAAATCTGTTGGCCCAAATTTTTGGAGTAACTATGTTTTGGGGATTTTAAAATATTTTTCTGGTTGTATCTGTCAGGGATTGACCTTGATGAATACTCAAGATCTCATCAGGAGGAGTTGCTGATGAAATAGGGGCATCTGATAGTGATTAACTATCAGGTGTACTGATTGGGATCGGTTAGGTTTCATAACTGACTGATTGGAAATGAATAGCAAGTTGTGAGGCGAGTGATGTCGTCTGCAACTAGTGAATCAATCAGTTGGTGTGCGACCTGCCTTAATGGGTAATAATTTACATTACCTAACCAGGTCGCTAGCCAAATAGGGTTGGTTCGCTTGGATCAAGAGGAAAACGTTAGGGACACGTTTTCTGAATTTTTCCGTTTTAGGTCTTGAGGATGTCCAATGACGGAATCCTAGACAGGATGGGGAAGACCATTGCTGCTGAGACGAGGATGGGTGATTCTTTGGCAATGGCTGCCGCTTCATTGAAGAGGTGTCAACTGAGTGTTAGACATCCAAATTCCCCACTATAAATTCCCTAGAATTCACTATAATAAAAAACAGATAATACAGGAAATAATAACAGATAATAAGAGTTAACTAGTTCTAAGTTATCCTTTTGGGATATAGTTTAAAGAGAAAACTATCATCAGCTTCCATTATGCTATTCTGTCTTAAGGATGTTATTGCTGTGTGCAATAATTGGAAGACTCTCAGAGAAAAGAGTAAAAATCTAAGCGGGGATCTAGAGAAGAAGGAGTCACAATTGAGAATAGATGCCAACTGGTTGTTGGACCAAAGAGACTGTACCAGGGTATCTCAGCGAAGATCAGGTCAGACAGAGCAAGGGAAAATTCCTATGAGTATGGCATCATGAGTATATAATTGTGAATACTGGCTGAGCGTTGGGACAAAATATAATAATCCATACTCAACTGCAGATAGTAGTCTTCATACTATTATCAATTAATAATTCATTCTACTATACAACACAACAAAGTGCACAAAGAAACTGAACCTGTGCAGTAAAAAGGTTACTAGGGTTGCTTGCTGATAACAACCATAAGTAAATTTTTACAGGTGTTCAGCTTGTATGCATGCGTCAGGAAGCTGGGCGAAATTTGTAGTATTGGCTCTGGTGATATGTGTAGTGGGGGAAAATTCAGCCAGTGAAGCCACATGCTTGAAAGTGGAGGTGGCAGTTTCTTGTAGACATTTGATTTCCATTTTTACAACCTCAGGGAAATCAGCAGGTTATTCACTTAAATGTAGCCCTTCTTTAAATTCAGCAACCAAGAGTGCCACATTTGTTCAGAGATGGCAACTATCAGGAGAGGCCACCGCAGCCTCACCAGTTGATGGTCGCTAAATAATGGGGTAACAGTGGTGTTGGGATTTGAGAGAAAAATCATCACAAATTCCCATCTTCTGAATCCAGACATACCGAATCAGTTGTTGATTCCAGCCAAGACAAAACTTTTTCTGGATCATTCTTACCTAGTACTGAGTCACGTAGAGCGGGCTTTCCACCTTCTCAGTCAGGTGAGCGATGATATCCATTGAGGACGCCCTCAAGGAGGCCTTTCTAGAAGGTTAGTAAAGATTCTGATCAGATGAGGCTCTGAAGATCCCGAGGGCATTGAGTCCCAATGCACCCTATAAATATTGAAGCATTTTGATTTAATAAAGTAATTGGTAAAGTAAACTTTATTTTCCCATTTCCTCTTCAGTGCTCATTTCCAATTTTCCAGCTTTGAGCCACCGCGAACCCTGGCAACAGTCCCGAGAACTGCAGTGCTGACAAGTGGGTTTGGGGATATAATTTTTGGGTGGGAATAAAGCATCAAAGTCTGAAGGCAACTATGGTTCTAAATTAATCAGAAAGTCCAGAGGTGAGACAATTTCCCCAGATTTGGTTATATCATCCAATAAGTCCCAGGGATTTTGGTTGATTAAAATTGATTCAAAGAGACGTGGCTGTGGTTGGGTAAGTTTTGGGGCAGGATATTGGTTAATTTGAATTTTGTCCACACCTGTTCCTGATTGGATCTATTGTGAGAAATTTGGCCAGCTTGGGTTTTGGTTGCAAAAGTTTGCTGATTTCTCAAACGTTCAGCTGGAGAGGGCGGGGGCAGCCAAAATCCCCACTTGAATGCTGTTTGTGTGGCCTCACATGTGGGCTTAGCGGTTTCCACATTTTTTGAACTGTGGCGACAGGCCTTTTTGAGTGTTCCACTCATGGCAGAGGGGGCAAACTGTGTGGCCGTTATTGGTGCAAGGCCAAAAGAAGTGATCCAGTAAAATGGTATATATGCACGTGGTGGGATGTGCTGGCTATGGTTGGCTGGTGGGGGGTAATGGTGGCCATTGCCTGTGGTGTCACTAATCGTTCAGCATCATTCAGGGCAAGGAAGTGGAGGATGGTGTCTGTGCCATATTTGGACAGCCCTGTCATCAATTCTTCATAGAATGTTTGAGGGGAAGGTGTGAAGGAAGGTTTGCAAAGGTTACCAAAAATGTGGTATCACTGGGGAGGCGTGTATGGGTGGTGAAAATGGGTGTGTTTTTATAAATTAATGGTGTAGCTGTTGCAGCGGCTGCATCTTCTTCAGTGGGAAAGCCTATATCAAAATAGCCCTAGTAAGGGAAGAAGTTGATAGACCCAGCTGGTGCAAACGTGGCCGTTGCCAGCTCAATTATCACTTTGTTGGCATACAGGAAGAGATGTCCATATTTGACACGTAGGCTAAAGTGAATACTAGATCGGGGTAGGGCTAGGGGGTGGTGGCAGGTTAGGTGGACTTGCGCTAAGTGTAATAATAAGTCCCTTGTAGGGACAAATTGGCCCAATGCATTAGGCGGGATGGATGAGCCAGTCCGCATGCGTTTACCTGCTGGGTGGAAAATGCTATCAGGCGGAGCACCGCTGCCCCATACTGGGGCAGCAGGTGGCGGATCCGCTGACATAAAATGAACACTGGTACAGTGGAGGTGGTGATGGAAAATTTAACGGATGCTTTTTTTAATAAATTTTGCTAGAAAGTGATGTCAAGCAGAAAGAAAAGTTTATGAGCTCCTCAATTCCATATTTTGCATCCTCATCAAAATCATGGGGGTATCAAACTTCTCACTCCTTCCATATTATCAATTGGATGTACTTTTAAAAGAAATGTTCAAATATAACAAACCTGTAACAATGCCTGTCCTCTCAATTATACCCCCTTTCATTACAAAATTGTCACTCTTTGTATCCTTTTTAAGAGGTTTCCCTGGAATTGGGTACCATTGTGCCTATTATACCTATTATACCCAATGTACACAAAGTTAATTGTACCCCCAAATTCAGGATATTATTTGTTCTAAGGCTAGGAGGGCAACTAGAAATATTTTAACACTATTATCCAAAAAAGTATCATCTTTAACTCAAGCTAATTTTAACTATTTTAAGATCCATTCCTGGCGTAAAGTTTACTATACTGGGAGTTTTAGGGACCAGATATTGCATAAACCCTCTAAACAATCAGCAAAATAAGGATTTTCAGGATACATAAGCCTTGTGATTCAGAAAAGCTGAAAGTTATATATGAGAACTTTACCTGTGCAGTAGTTTGCGTTTGTAACACAATACAGAAATTTTTATTAGAAGCACGCTGACCAGGGGATGGACATTACCGATTAAAGCAAAAAATCCCAAAACAAATGAGTGAAAAGACAAAATATAATAAAACCTCCAACCAGGTAGGGAGCGGAGTGCTGCTAACCCACCATGGCAGACGAGGATGGTGGATCAGGAAGCTCTTCCTCAGGCGCAGGCTTTGTGTCAGATGCATATTTGTTGTAGAAGCGTACAAAAGCTGAAGTAGAGGTGTTGGGGCATTGGTGTGGTGGGTTGGAGGAGGGTGAAATAACGGTTACCTCAAGGTTAGCTTGAAAGATAGCTCAATTAACTCTGCAACATGATCTTCTTCTTGGATGCGGGCATCTGGGAGTTGGGCCAAGCTGTCAATAATTTGCTGGGTAATTTTAGAGGTTGGGTTAAAACTTGCCAGGTCTGAAAATTGTATGACAGCGTTATTGGCTTTATTAGCCAATTTGATGATTTTCTCCTTTTCAACTTTGGGGAAATCAGTGGGGAAGTTGATTATGCTTAGCCCTTCATGGAATTGACTAACTGATTGGGGCACTGCTTTGCAGAGGTGGTGGCTATGGGGTGAGGCCACCGCTGCTAATGAAAGCTAGTAGTCATTTTGGAATAGGATGGCATTGGGCTTAGGAGCATGTCGTCTGGGGGAGAGGTTTTTATCAAAAGCAGGATTATAAAGTTCATTCCAATAATATTCATCTGAGCCTTTTTCACCAGATTCATCATCCTCATTAATGATCATTTTACCTGATTCATCAAGATCATCCAATAGGTCCCAAGGATTTTTTTGGTTTAAGAAAATAGTGGGTGCAGGATTTGGGTGGGTGATAGGATGTAAATGGGCGAGTGCTTGGGTATGAACGTTGGTCCAGGCCTGGCTCTGATTGGTTAGTTTGAGCCCCAGGTGGTTATTGTGGCTGTTTGTTTTGGTGGTGCTTACCCAAAAAGCCCATCAAGCAAGTATGTTGGGTGGGAGGGGGCAACAAAAAGCCCCAATTAGATTCCGCTGAAAAGGGTTCTGAAATAGTAAACAGGTGATCTGGCATGGGGGCAGGTCTTTTAGAGTGGTCAAGCTCAAAACAGCTGAGGAAAATCTGTTGACCGTTATCTCCACGAGCCTAAAAAAATGCTCTGGTGCTGAAGCAATGTGAGCATGTGGGGGATTCGACTTGCAATTGCAGAGTGATTTGGGATGATGGTAGCAGTGGCTCAAGGGGCAGCAAGGCGCTCTGCATCAGAAGGAATGGTAAATACAAGGTTGGGCTGAATGCCATAAATCAAAACCCCTGACATCAACTTATCATACAAAATTTGGGGTGGGAGATGTGAGGGGAGATTGGCAAATGACACCACCTTTGTAATGTCATCAGGGAGACGAGTTCAGGTAGTGGGGACTGGGGTATTTTTATATTATAGGGGTCAACGCCGCTGCTGCAGCGTCCTCCTCTGTTTGGAAATCTACATCAAAATAGCCCTTAAAAGGGCGAATCAATAAAGCCAGTTGGCATGAAGGCAGCGATGGCAAGTCAATTTTAGTTTGTCAGCTTATGGGCATAAATGTCCATAGTCAACATGGATGAAAAATTGAATATTGGATCTGTGGGGGGCAAGAGGATGGGGGCGATTCAGGTGGATGCACACAAGGTGAAGTGCTAAGTTCTGTGGAGGGACAAAACAGCCCGTCAGTTTTAGTGGACTATTTAAGCCCATCCAAATGAGTTTCACTGTTGGGCAGAAAACTCTGGGAGGTGGGTCACCACTGACCCACACTGGAGCATCAGGCGGCGAAACTGAGGACATCAATTGAATAACAGACGTGGTCAGACAACTGTAGATATTTTAACCTTTTTTGTAAAATTGCTCAAAAGTGAGATTGATTGAAAAGAAAAAAGTTACTATACAGATAACAAGCAATAATTATTAGTGTTTGCCTTAATTTAGGTGAAGCCTAGACATTGGGGTTATGATATCAAGTATTTTAAGCAATGTTAACCTTGCTATAATTTACAACATTAGTTTAAATTATCATTTCATTTATTTGGAATTAAAGCCCAATATTATTATAATTTATTAACAGATGTTAAATCAGTCTTATGCCCAAAATTACCAATACTTTTATGTTATTGAGCTTGTGGAGATTTCTTAGATAACACCAAGTTTACAATCTAACAAACTCTGGATAAATTGTTCCATTGATAAATTACTGGCCAATGATATAGGGTTGAATGATTAAGCTGAGTACTATCTATCCTAGTATTAGGTTTGAGGATGCATTCAGTGTTTAACTCCTCTATTCGCTTCATTAACCATCTTTTAACACATATTATGGCTTCTCACCTAATTTCTTTCTATTAACAGTATGAAAACCAACTAATCGTGCTACCACTATTTGTCCTTAGTCCGGACCTCAATAATGAATTCTGATCTACCCTAACTCTGAACCTGTATACTGTATCATTGTCACATGCATCTCTGAATCTCCTTTCACTCTCAAACGTGGTATTCACCTATCACTCATCACATGCCTGATTCTCTCTCTCTCTCTCTCTCTCTCTCTCTCTCTCTCTCTCTCTCTCTCTCTCTCTCTCTCTCTCTCTCTCTCTCTCTCTCTCTCTCTCTCTCTCTCTCTCTTTTCCCTTAGTGCTTTATGTAGTACTATCATTTTTTAAATTATACACTTTTTACATCACATATTTATTCTTGGTTTAGATTTCAATTCTCTAGGAAAAAAAGTTATTTATCCAGCCACAAGGATTGCTTGGAAACCCTGTACCTTTAGAGAAGGTCAAGTTCCAACTCAAGTTGTCCTGCCTGGAACCTCCAAATAGACAATTAATCATTTACCCTTGGCTTTCTGGAAAGAGAGCGCAAGTCTGAGATCCTGGTGCTCACTACAGGTGCAAGCTGGGTTGCCACTTTGAAAAAATTGATTACCTTAGGATAAAACAAGAAATTATGTCAGGATGAAGCGTGAGTTAGAGAAGCTCCTTTACATTGTGGACATGAGCTAGGCCTACTCCTGGGAATTTGACCTTTCTTGAAACTACTTAAATTTCATGAGTGCTATGTACAAATTGAGCCATGCACTAATTGAAACGATGATGAAAGGTATATAAATCTTTTCAAGGTAGGTTGAACAGGGGACATACATTACCAAAACAGAAACTCCAAAAACAAACAAACCAAAAACATGAATTAACCACCCAAATGAGCAGCGGGACACAAAAAAACGAGAAAACAACCTACCAGGTAGCACAGCAGTGAGCCGCTTATCCCACCATGGCAGAGGGGAGGGTGGATCAGGCGGATCAACAACTTCAGCATTGAAGAGGCAGACCAATGCTGATAGCAAAGGGGTTAGCGCTCCCTCAGGATGAGAGTCGAGGAAAAGCAGATAGTTGTTAAAATTGACAATTTGGGCCTAGAGCATAGCCTCTATGAGTTTGACGACATGGTGTTCAGCTTGTATAAGGAATCAGGGAGCTGGGTAATTTTGCAATATTGGCTCTGTTGTCTCTTGTGGATGGAGAAAAATCTTCCAGTTCAGCGACATGTTTGACTGTGGTGCTGGCAGCTTCAGTGAGGCTTTTAATCTTATTTTTTGCAATAGCGGGGAAAAAAAGGGGGGGGGGGGGGGGGGGAAATGGTGACATGTATCCCTTTTTCAATTTCAGTGACAAATTTTGCCATGGCTTCATGGAGATGGCGACTTTTGGTTGAGGCCACCTCAGCATTGGCAAGCTGGTGGTCACTTTGGTAAGTGATAGCATTGGGTTTGGGGGCATATTGTTTGGGTGGGAGTGAGGCATTAAAGTTAGAATTCATAAAAGGTTCTAAATCAATTGGTCTAGTAAGAGGAGGGATAACTTCACCAGATTTGGTCACTTCACTCAATATAATTCAGGAATTTTGGTTGAATTGGATTAATTTGGTGATAGGTGTCTGTGTTTGGATAATTTTTGGGGCGGGAAAATTTTGGATTAAGTATGGGTCCAAATCTGCTCCAGATCGGTTGGCATGGGTAAAATTGGCTGATTTGGGGTTTGAGTTGCTAGATTTTTATGCTGGTTCATCGAGCGCACAGCCTGAGGGTGGGGGGCAGCCAAAATCCACACTTGAACACTATGGGTGTGGCCTCCTAGGTGGGGTTGGCTGTATTTGCAGGGTTTGAGTTATATCGGCATGCCTTTTTGGTATGGTCCAATCCATAGTAGAGGGGACAGATTGTGCAGCTGTTGTCAATGTGAGCCTAAAAGAAATGGTCAGGTGTGGATGGGATGTAGGCACTCGGTGGGATGTGCTGGGCCATGTTCAGCTGGTGGAGGGTAATGGTGGCCATTGCCCAAGGTGCCGCAAGGTGCTCAGCACCACTTGGAACAATGAATTTGAGGATGGGGTCTTTCCATAAGTGGCCAGCCCTGACATCAACTCCTTATAAATTGTTTGAGGGGGAAGGTGTGAGGAGAGGTTTATAAAGGTCACCATAGTGTGGTATCATTGGGGAGACATGTTCGAGTGGTGGTAATGGGGGTGTTTTTGTATATTAATGGCGTAGCTGCTGCAGCAGCTGCGTTCTCTTTGTTGAGAAATCCAATATAAAAGTAGCCCTTGTAAGGGCAGAAGTCAATAAGCCCTGCTGGTGCAAAGGTGACCATTGCCAGCTCAATTAATACTTTGTCAGAAAAAGGGGAAGAGACGTCTGTACTTGATGCAGAGGCAAAAGTGAATATTGTATTGGGGTGTAGCTTGGGGTGGGGGCAGGTTGGGTGGGCTCATGCAAGGTGCAGTGCTAGGTCCCTTGGTGGGTCATAGTGGCCATATGTATTTAAAGGACTGGACGAGCCAGTCCACATGCGTTTTCCTGATGGGTGGTAAACGCTGGTAGTTGGAGCACCGCTGCCCCACACTGGGGCAGCAGGTGGTGGATCCAAGGACATGAATTGGGAAATTGATGCGGGGAGGCGGTGGTAGAAAATTGACTTGTTTTTCAAATTTTCTTAAAAGTGATGTTAAGTGAAAAGAAAAATGCAGTGCTCAAAATACAGGATGAACATTTTCAAGAGTGGAACGTTATTATGCACCAGCTAGATAGCACATTTAGCCAAATGCAAATTCTGGGAAAACAAATAAATTAGCTCACTAATCATTTAGATGACATTACTGAATGACTGCATTGTTCAGAGCGGAAATGGAACAGTACCTCCCTTCTCCCACATTGGAAAGAAGAAGAACGTCATGGAGCTGCTCGTGGGGAACTATACAATGAGGTATATTATGCTGGCAGGAGTTACTACACCCTAGAAAGCAGCTCTGTATATTGATTTTTGGGAGCGCCAAATCCCTCAAGTGATAGCAGTACTGCCCACTGCAGAGGGCCATGCTATTTTTAAGCACTGTATATCCCAACCTCCGCTGGACCATCTTCTCATTGAGAGACTGCTTATGGGTCCTGACCCATTCCTCAAAATTCCCCAAAAAGTTGCGTCTATGAGTGGGATGAGGAGGTCAATATTGAGAAGCTGCCTCCTTTCAATCATAATGGGAATATCCACAGCTTCTTTAAACGTTTTGAGTTTGCAACAGAAGACGCCTCAGATCGTTGTAAATCTAAACTGTTGATATCTGCCTTGGATGTCAGGAGTGCTGATCAGGTCAGCTTTAACCTTCCAAGCAGCTTCATTACCAACTAAGAAGTGAAGGATACTGTGCTGCAACTGTTCAGGTGTACCTCCAAAGTGCACAGCAAAAGAAGGAGCTCTTAACTATTGGGTTCCACCATGATAAACCCTCACATAGTTTGCTGAATAATGTATGGTGGAAGCTCACATGAACTGGGGCAGGCTATTTAGTGGAAGCTGACGTGTGCATTCCAATGACTCTGCGGTAAAGCCATATTGTGAGATTCACAAATTCATTTTTCCAATTTTGGATGATGACGTTCCCTGCTAAAAATTGTGCAGTTGTTGCGCTGTATATTTGCTAACTTCCCTCCAATCAATATGGAAAAGAAAAATCCCGCTACCGCTGGACCCTCATATTTAGGGGAATACTCTCATACTGCCCACATTCCGCCAAACCTCTGGCATTACTATAATTCTGCACCTCATCCTCAACCAATTACTCCCGACAGTTTAACTTCCTCTCTGGGCCCATCTATAGGAATCGTCAGCAGTTGAACTACTGACTTGGACCTAGTTATGCTGAGTGATGGAATCCTCCTATTGACCTGGCCCTGGTTACACTGATTTTGAACAACTAAGCTATTGACCCGGCCCCTCTTATGAGAACCAAGAATGTGGTTCTTGTGGGGTAAATTACTTTGAATGTGGTCGCCCTGGCCACCTAGCACAGAGTTTCTTAACCGTCATGTTCACTACATGCAACAGGATAGTATTACCAGGAAAAAGATGGAGTGGAGTAGAGATGGTACTCTCTAACTCCGCTATCCTGTCATGGAAACAGCAGAGGAAGTTTAGACCGGCCTGCCAGTCAGAATGCATAAGCATCCAGAAAGCAAGCCAGAATGCCAGAGGCATTGCTGACTGTACGACTTGATATGGAGTCGTGATATAGGATACCACAAAATGGTGGCGGAATGTCAGGGTTAGGAGTATCCCAACAGCAATCCACACTGAATAGATTTGGACCCAGGGTTCTGGTAACAGGGGTGGAAACTACTGGGATAGTTTCTGCGAGATTCTTAATTGTTAAAACCATTTTGTTGGGGGTAAAAGAGAGGTGAATTTTCTCTTGTAGTTGGTGAACATAGGGCCATAAAATCCCTGTATATTGCTGCTGAAAGGTCATGAGAACCGGGTTGTAGAGCCAAAAATTTTGGACTTGTTGAGCCCAATTGGTGATAGAGGGAATCATGGTAACCAAGAGAATTGGTAAGGCCCACCCAGAGTGCAGAGCGGCGGACCACCAGGTAAACACCATAAAGAATGTGGTTGAAAGGAAGGAAATAAAAATTTGGGGTTTTTCAATAAAATTTTTATTTGGGAAATAAAGTAAGAAAAATCGACCAACAATCTTCTCAGTGCCTTGCAACTGATTAAATAGTGGTCAACTGGTAAAAACGTGGTCAGGATCCACAAATTTGGCCTAACTGGAGAATTGGATGGTAGAGGGGGAGTTTATACTTTGGGTACCATCATTGCAAAATTCAGTGGCAGGCCGAGTCTCTGTCTGTTCAACCTCAAACGTCTGGACCAGGGGTTGATTACGTTTCCAATAGTTAGCATGACGCCATTTGGCCCAACGAGTGACGGGAATCCCCCAAGGTCATCCAATATAGGGATAGGACCATTTGGTTGGGAATGGGTTCAGGATGGCCAACCTTCCCGCGCTTGGTCAATTAACCATTCATTTGGTTGATAAAGGCCCATTGGGCGCAACGCCTGAATTACTATTGGAGGGTTTTATACTTTTGTTGATGGCGCCCAATATTTGTTCTGCTGATTTTGGGGTTTAATTGGAACTGGTGGGCGATCCAGACAATGTTTCATTCTTCATGCTTTTACAGCCATTCAAATTTTGGCCATCAGACTAATTGCCACCCAAATTAGATCTGAATGATTTCAGTTCAATAATATCAGCACAGATTTCACTGATTCCCTGCCACAGTTCTGCTGAGGTGAGTGAGGAAATCAGGGGTGGGATCTGAAATGGGTGAGCTGTCACCCATCTCTCATCAACTACGTGGGTGAGATCGCCCTGGGTGATGAGGGGAACCGCCATCCTCTTTGGTGTTTTCTTACTTGGGAATGGAAAGATAGCTCGATCGAGAGATAAAGGACACTCCCCGAGACTTACATATCCCAACCTCAAACGTCCCACCTGAATCAATTGTAGTATATTCAGCAAAAGTACCTCAATATGATGATGGGACTTTATACCAGAAACCAGTCGGAGGCGTGAATGTACTGACACAATCATAAGCCAAGGCCATGGCGGATGAAGGACCTAAGGAGCAACTGAAGTTGTATGAATGCTAAATGTTTGACTAAGCTTCCTCAGACAAGCTGGATCCAGTTGCAGATGCGCCAACCTTGAAAGGATTAAACGTCGCCCTTCTGGTAGACACTATTGTTAAAGGATACCCAAAAGTTGGTGAAAGATTATGAGATTTCTTGGGTAAAGAGATCATGTAAATGTTTAAATATTAAACAGTCATTATTCTTTTTATTCTTAGTGTGCATACTGTGACAGATTTCTAGCAAAAAAAGAGATTGCGCTATAATAGATACAGGCGCTTCAGTTAATATATTTTCTACTAAGTTGATTGCAAAGTTGACATTAAAGCCTGATGTGGGCCATCGAATGGTGTAAGGGACCACTGGAGCAGAAAACTTGGTCTCTGAGGGAGCGTACAGCACGTTACTTTTGCAGATTAGGGTCCATTGTCATTGTAGCTCCAGCTTTAGTGCTACCCAACAATAACTATGACTTGCTAATTGGAACTGCTTTCCTTTGATACTTTGGGGCTGTCAATGATATAAAGGAGGATACCTTCAAGTTTATAGGCAGCGGATCCCAATTTGCTATACCTCTAGTGAAGTGCTGGAGGATCTGGTGCATATGGGCCATATCAATCTTACTTATATTGATGGGGTGATTCCAGTTTGTTACCATTGACTAAAAGCGAGAAATAGCCCCTTCCACATCAGATATACGAATATTAAGGGCTACCTCTCTGAGCTACTAGGCCTATATCTGTTCCTTCTGGACACCAAGTGTTGGAATTTTCCCCCACATTTCTAGCCGTCTAGATCACTATTAGTCACAAGGGGATAATTCCCTATAGCGAGTGAATTGGTATCATTTGACTCCAAATTTGGTTAATAATGTTAGGGGGATTTTAGGAAATTGCAGGTTCAGATCCATCAGGGATCAATCCAGGTGAATGCTTGAGACCTCGTTGGGTTGAGTTGCCAATGAAATGAGGGCATCTGATATTTATCTATGATCAACTATCAGGTGTACCAATTTGTATCAGTCTGGTTTTATCACTGACCAATTGGGAATTTAAGGAGCAAGTTGCAAGGCGAGTGATGCCGCCTGCAACTATCAAATCAATCAGTTGGGTTGTGACCTACCTTAATGGGTAACAAGTCCCATTACCTAAGCAGGCTGCTTGCCAAATAGGGTTGGTTCTCTGAGATTGAGTAAAAACGTTATGATCACGTTTTCTGACTCTTTCCATTTTAGGTCTCGAGGATGTCCAATGACAGAATCCTAACCAGGATGCTGAATACCATCACTGATGAGATGACAAAAGTAAAATAATAGTAATGGCTGCCGTTTCATCGCTGAGGCACCAACTAAATATTGGGCACCAAAATCATTTTATAAATTCCCCTGAGAATTCACTTAATAAAAAACATTTATTAGCAGAATTCATTAGTTATAATCATCTTCAAGGAAAAAATTTTGCTGTGCTTTAATTGGAGACTCTTTAATAGGATATAGATTAAGGATCGAGGATCCTGAGAAGAGAAGCTGAGCTGAGATTGGAATTTCTGCCAACTTTCTGTCACCAGAGAGAGGCCATAAACTAAGGATCTGATCGTGGATCAAGTTAGGTGGATAAGGGCATAATCCCTACTGAGGACATCTAGAGTATTTTGGGGAGGAATACAAGTCAAGCGTTGTTAAAAACACTAGTCATCTATTTAACTAAAGATAATAGTCTTCATACCCTTATCAATAGTTTATCATATATTGTCAGACAACTTGAGGATTGCACAAACCAAACCTGTGCAGTTATCCTTTAATGGTTAATATTTTTGAACGAGCAGCAAAGCCCCTAGTTTTTAACAATTGGTGCTCACTACAGGGGCCAATAGTTAAACTAGAATTTTAATAAGTATGCTCACTACAGGGGTTGTAGTTGAGTAGGATTCTAAGACAAGATGTCATACAAGGACGAGTTAAGAAAACTCTGGACGGAGTTGGCAACCATCAACAAAAACGCCTTGGATTCTGAGGATCATTGAAAATTTACTGCCATGGAGGAAAGAGTTATCAAGATCAAGGAAGGATTTAAAAATGTCACTAGTTTTGGAGATGCATTATGGGGAGGGTAACGTCATTGAAGAAAAAGGAAGGAGATTCAGTTCAAGAAGTATTATTATTAGGAACTCAATGCTAAGCGGATTATGTTCAATTGCATTCATCAGAGCAGACATAGAGTGTCTAATTAAGTAAGTCAAAGAGTTGAAGATTTATAGATGCAAATGTGAGCCCATTGTGGTAACTGATGACAAAGAAAGGACCACAAGAACTTCAGTTGGGAAGTCAACTATTATAAGGGATATACTGACTGCATTCACAGCCATTTTGGAGATGACTCCCAAAATCACTCCTCAAGTCATTCAAGTAACAGAACAAGGGGCTTGCTGAGTTGGGCAAACTTAGGAGAAATTTAAAGCTACGCTGAAGGTACCCACATTGCATTGAGATAACGTCCCTGCGTTTTTCCAATTATTCAACATAACAATGTTTGGTTATGGAGATTGTCAAAAGGCTTTGATGGTGATAAATTGCTCAGATTCCAATTGCAGAACCTAGTGTTGTCCCATCTAGTTGAAGGGACGGCAGGTCATACTCAGAGGCCAAGGCGGCCATTATGAAAAAAATTGGAAGCCCCACTAGTATGTCAAAGCACAAGCAAGAATTCATGGGAATCCAATTTCAGAAGGGTGAATCCTTAGAAAGTTTTACCAATCATTTCTACCAAGTATAGCAGATTTTGTTGGGGTGAAAGTGCTGGGTAGTTTTAATGCATGGACCACGTTGTAAGTGGCCCTTTGGCCCTATTGTAATTTACATCAAATGATGTCTTGCATGTTTGCAATGGAGATTACCACCTCACAGATGGTGGTTCATTTTTAAATATTAAAAGCTACCTTTGATGCTCCAAATAGAAGTTTCAAACTAAATCTAATAAAAAAATTTGAATCCTACAAAGGGGACCAAGTGCGCTAAGGATTCCAATAATCAAACCATGCCAGAAATATACCCAAAAATTTTTAGCGGACTGATAAAAAAGAAAAACGCTGTTATCAGTGCGGAGGAAAAGGACACTTTGCTGTTCACTGCAAGAAGGCAAAGGAACAGATCCCTGTGGACCAGGAGAATTTAGTCCAAAACTACACAGAAGTCAAGATAAGGGCTCATGGCCTAGATGGAAAACAGTCTAGAGCTACAGAAAACATGTTCCCCCTGATTTATTACATGATAAAATTGACATTAATGATCTGTTTGTCAATGATGACATGCATGATCAACTATACTAAGTGGTCATTTTAGATGTGAATGTAGTAACCAGATCCAGATCAAAGGAATTGACATGAAATAATCAAGGAAGTTGCTCATACATATGCATAACAACTGGTGGACAAGATTTGAGCTGTAGATAATCTGGAATAATTGACTGAAGTCAAGTTAGATGAGGCAAACCTGTCAATCCCCCCTTTAGCACAATCAAGGAATAGTTTCCTGATCTATGAGCGCAGATAATTCACACCCTTGATTTGGCAAATGATACCTCTATACACTCATTAAATACGATTTTACAATACTCTGAGTGTACATATATAGATATACTGGTTAATCGAGTATGGGTGCAGGTGATAGCTGACAGTGTAAGCCCATCAATATTGTCTTGACCAAGCTGGTGAAGAAGATGAAGATTTTTCCCGATTTAGAACTCAAGAAGACTATGGGACAGTTGGGCCAAATACCACCATCTCCTGTGGAGCGTATAGCGCTTTACCACTTTGATTTGGATCCTTAGTGGTATCTGCCCCAGAAATAGTTTTGGCCACCAAAGTTATGATTTCTGATCAGGACAGAGGTTCTACAAAAATACAGAGTTAAATGTAACTTTGAGGATAAAACGTTGACCATATTGGGTCAGACGTTACCATTGTTGATCAAAAAATGGGGAAGCCCCACTGACTAGGAGGAATAACTCTATCAATTTGATCTACAATGATAACAATGTCCCAATTCACTACCAAATTGGTTGGACAAAAACGAAGAGAAATGCCAGCGAAAATCCTAGAAAATTGGGGAAATTTGTTGAGGATAAAGAATTTGAGGACCATTTTACCAGGATTGCAGAACATAGTTTAGACAAGGTTGACATTGAAGATACCTGAGCTGCTGTATGGAGAGGTTAGAAGCCCTTGGAAGAAGTCCAGAGTAGAGCCTTGAGTGGCTCCTGGAATAATTCTGCCAGGCCATGGAGAAATTTGAGTTCTTTGAAAAAAAATATTGAGTGAAAAACTGATGAGAATTGAGAAGAAACAGATCATCTCATTTGTTCATCTAATCCTGACATCTGAATTGAGAAAACTTCACAATTTTGGGACCCTTGATGAAATGAAATTACTGGTAGGGGTGACTGAAAGTATCAATTTATTGGTCAATTAAACAACTCGCTGATCTGATGGATAGACAGCAGGAGGAGGTGCTTAACCTTTTGACAATTATTGGGAAGTAATCTCCCAGGATGACCACAATTTAGAATGTGCAAGGAATGTGATACTCAAAGTTGACACCAGGGAAAATTTGCCAATAAGAATGCTACTGATTCGATGGTTGAAGGTGGCCAAAGCAGTAGTGGAGGAAGAAATCAGTAAAATAGTGAAGCATGGTCTTCTAGTTCTGTAGTCATTTCCCTGGGTGAGCCTTATTCATATTGTAAAGAATCAGGACAGCTCTAATTGCTGGTGACTAATTATTGTAAGCTGAACAAGATTACAAAGAAAGATTTGTATCCACTACCATAAATCAATGATGCACTAGATCGATTAAGAGAAGCGAAGTATTTTTCTGCAATGAATCTAATATGTGAAGTACTAAAAAAAATCTAATATTTGAATCCTAGCAAATTAATTTGCCAAGAGAAGACCTAGAAAAATGCGCGATAATCACTGCACTAGGGCTGTACCAAATGACAAGGATGCCCCAGGGTCTATGCAATGCGTCTGCGATGTTCCAGAGGGCCTTGGACGCCATAATGAATGACCTGAAGTTATCATGCATTCTGGTGTATTTGGACGTTAAAATGTGTTCGATAGGACATTCACTGACCATTTACACCACTTGAATGAAGTTTTCAAACGACTATCCATGGCTAACCAGAAGATCAAGCCGAGGATGTGCCACTTAATCAAGAAAGAGTTGGAATATTTGGGATTTGTAATCAACTCAAGTGGACTGCAGCCGCAAGCCCAGAAAATTGAAGCCAGATAGCAAATAGCTGTACTTAAGAGTGCCTGAGATTTCCAATTGTTACTTGGAATGGCCATATAATATAGAAGATTCATTCAGGATTTTTCAAGAATTTCTGAGCCCATCTTCCATTTGTTGAAGGATCAGAAAAAAGTAATTTTTTTTGGAGTGCAGAGGCTTAGAGTTCTTTTTTCGATTTACGCCAGTATTGAATAGATTCTCTGATTTTAGAATCAACTTTTTGATTGAAGTTCATTATACAGACTGATGCTTTGTTAATGGTGATCAGCGCCATACTAAGTCAAGTGGATGAACTTGGAGTTGAACATCTGGTAGCATAGTGAGCCAGACACTCTTAGCAGCTGAGAGGGATTACACTGTGACTGAGTGTGAATGCCTTGCAGTAATTTACGCCTGTAAAAAGTTTTGGGTTTATATTCATGGAACGCACTTCAAAGTGGTGACAGGCCCC